>JAEANM010027315.1:0-10567 GCA_017656035.1 Myanophis thanlyinensis | reverse complement strand
GGAAGGAAGGAAGGGAGAGGGTTTCAGGTTAATCACTTGGGATTCAGCAGATGCGGAAATACCTTGTGATCAAATCATAAAGAAATCTAAATCTGTTTAATGATATCATTGATTTATATTTTGAATAGCATGAATGATACCATATTGCATCATTTTATGCTTCTAAAAGTTCACTTTCGTTCCTTTTTTATAATGAATTATATTATTTATTACTTGTTGTTGCATGATACCCAGATGTATTTTCATAAATATAAAAGTTAAATTTTTACCTTTGTTGTTGCAGAGTTATATCTTTACTGCTGCTTTTAACCGCACCATGATACATTCTTTACCTGTTATAATGAATATTATTAGCAACTTCTATCTATACAGTTCAAATATAACTGAAAAGATCCAAGTTTGGAGTAACCCTTTCTTTCAAGTAAGTGAATGTGAAAGTCCAAATACTGCTATTGTTAATTCAGCATATAACAACGTATAATGATGTTATATATTAGGAATTAAAAGATTTTGGCCATTCTTTCCAGTATGCGACTATAGTTCCAATCTACTTCAGTTGATTGATGTTACTCACTAAGCATGTTTTTACCTTAACTTTGGAATTTTTAAACGTATTTCCAAGCTTCGTTTGCTCTAGTCTTACCATTCACATAATAAAAATTTTCAGAATAATTTTCATGTATGTATGCTGGAAAATTCTAAGCTGGGAAATGGCACTGGAGGCCAGAGATTCCCTGAAAAATAAAAATTGGAAAGTCTCAACATATGCTTTTAAGAAAGTATATTTTGCTAATTGTGCACAATAGATTGTTGCAGTAATTGACCTGGTTTGAAATTTTATTTATTTATTTGCACAATTTCTATACTGCCCCCTCTCCCGAAGGACTTGGGGCAGTGTACAGCCAACTAAAAGAACCACTAAAGATAAATAACAGTTAAAACAGATTAAAAATTAATTAATATAATGGCCGATCATATTAAAACCTGATGTAAAAAAATTTAAAAATTTAAGACAAAACTAATTTAAAAACTAATTAAAACTAATTAAATTTTTTATTATTTAAATGCTCATGACATACATTGATTCTTAACTGATTATAAACTGTGCCTCCATCTTTCTGGTAATTGAAGAACTACCAAGCTATGAGAGTTGAGACATCTTTAAATCTTGTCTCAAATGATTTTAGTGCTGTCATGCATGTAATGCTCTTCATTTTCTCTTCTTTGTGATTTGAAAGAATGCTGGAATCAAATGCATTGCATAGTGTAGCTCATAGCACAATACAGCTCATATCTCTATGGCAAAATAAAAAAATCTCTGCATCCTAATGTAGGCATAATCTGGTTCTAGTATTATAAAGAATGTACAGATGTCCTGAAATTTATAAATTATAGGAAGGGATAATATAAAGGGGGGGGGGGGGCTAGAACAAAGCTTGTAGTAAGTGGTTAGAGATGATTGCAGAGCAGCAGTTTAGAAATGTAATCTGGATTCATTTTTGTCAGTATCAGGTGATACATCAGAAAATTGTATCCATAAGTTTTGGGACTTAAAACATGTTATTTAAAGTTCTAGTTTTAAATGTATGAATACAAATTCAGAACATTTTGGAATTAATTGGCATTCTAGGATTATTTAATATGAGGCACATGAAACCAAATGCAGTTAACAAGGCATGATCTATAGCATACCAAAATAAACAGGCTATATATTTATTAAACTGTTAGATTTCAAGATATTTTTTAAAAATAATTTTCTTACACAAAAAATCTCTTATTTGTAGGAAATCACTGACACAGTTTTCACTCTTGTGCTGTATTTTGAAGCTGTCTTACTAGGAGTTCTTGTCACTGGAATGCCGTCATATTTTGCCATGGAGAATGCAGAAAACCACAAGGTAACAAACCTTAATGGTTTTTTTATTTATATATCTAATGGATGGATGGATTCTGGATGGTGTACAAATTAAAATCTATCCAATACAATAAAATAAGACATTAATAACCTGTCGACTGATATGTCCATTTCTGTGGTTTACCCATGAGTTAGTTTTGACATCAATACCTAAGAAAATGCTAGAAAAAATAATCAACAGTGAATGTATTAAGGAAGAAAGTGGTTACTAGAAATTGGTATGACTGTTAAAAACAGGTTTTATGTTGATTAAAAAGAACAATATGATGTTGCCACTATCAAATGGATTGTTGAATAACCATAGCCAATCTATGGGCCTTAATTAATGTATGTCCCCATGAAAAGAAATATGCATCAGGATTCTGTCCAGGCTCAGTATTTTATCAACGTTTTAAAAATTAAAAGGATAAAATGGATGCTCAGCAATTTTGTAGATGACATGAAGCTTTCAGGGGATGGGAAAGATTGCTAACACTTCAGAAAACAGGCTCAATGTCAAATGGTTCTTGATACACTTGAACGTTGGCACTTTTCCAACAGAATTGCAAGCAATGTAGCAATTTCCTATACTGAGGTAGGAAAAAACATAGAGGTACAATATAGATGGAACCTGGATCATTAGTAGTACTTGTAAGAAGAACCTGAGTGTCCTGGTAGACAACCAAATGAGCATGGGCCAACAGTGTGTTGCTGCTGCCAAAAGAGCCAATGCAATCTTGGTCAATAGGCATATGTCAGGTTCACAGGAAGTAAAGTTTGCTTGTATGCTATCCTGGACAGACCTCATCTGGCATATTGAATCCAATTTGGGGTGCCATAATACAAGAAGAACACTGAAAAACAAACGATACAGTGGAAAGCAATAAAGATAGTTGGACTTGGAAATAGTGTCCAATGAAGAAGAATGGTTAAAAAAAATTCAGCCTTAAGAAAAGAGGGTTAAGAGGAGATATGATAGCAGTCTTCCAATACCTAAAAACCAGTCAGGTATTGGAAGAGGGTATGAATTCATTTTCTGCAGTGCCCACAATTAGGACAAATACCAGTGATAGGAGATGATCCAGACTCAAAATAAGGAAGAATTTCCTAACTGTGAGAACTATTAAATAGTGGAACAGCTTATCTCCTGGAATCATATTTCATCTCTGGAGATTTTGAAACAAAAGTTGTCTGAGCTGATCTGCCCTAGGAGGAAGTATTAGAAGACTTTCAAGATCCCTTACAGTCCTATGACTTTGTTAAATGCCAAAATCTTAGTGATACAACCTGTGTGATTTATGTGCTATGGTTAGAATATTTTCCTGAAGCAAAGAAATATTTGATTGAGTCCATAATCATTTTCTTCTACATATCACATCTCAATTACCTAGTTCTCAGGTTACAACGGCAATTGGGACCAGAATTTCCATTACTAAGTGACGTGATAGTAAACTGCAACATCACAAGATCACATCTGTCAGCAATGGCGGTCCCAGTTTGCCATCATAACTCAAAGGCCATATGGTTCAGTAAGAGAAGACCTCACATGACATGGCCTATTGGGGCTGTGTAACAACTGAGACAAGTCAGAGTGCAATTTAGAAGGGAGAAGCTAAACAGGCAATCGGATATAACTTTTTAAATTTCCAGAAACACTGTCATAGAACTTCATTTCATGTACATATCAGTGCCATTGCAAAGTCTAATGGGAAAGCAATGTGCAAACTGGTTCACAGTGAAATTTGTGTCAAAATTATTAACATCCATGCTATGGACATGATAAAATTTGAAGAAGCACCATTAGAAGTTTTGCTATATTTTGGCTCACTCTCATAGCTATATTTAGATTTAATCACTATCCGAACTATAATTGCTGATCGCTAAGGATTCTAATGAACTATGTAATTACTAGCATTTCTAGTATGTACTATTTTATCTGTCTTTGCTCTTGTAATTTTTTCCCCAGTCGTTAAGATGTACTTAATCCATTTTTAAAAAACTTGATGAATTGTTTTTGGATACAGTTTTATTCATATCTCAATGTTTTGTCCATTTTTCAACAATGTCAAATAATCAAATTTTATTCATCATACACAGTCATGCATGGTACAAAATGCAGTGAAATGTGCAAAACGTAATGTTTTAGTTGATTACATTTAATAAACTTTAACATTCTTCCAGCATTAGGATTATATAATGATTCAATACTCTTATTTCAAAAATGCACCATATATGGCATTATAGATATGTTTAATAATTAATATATCAGCTACAAACAGAAAGAGCAAAATCAGGATGAATGATGAGATCTACTGCCACAATGTTATCTACCTACCTATTGACCTATTTATTATTTATTTGATTTTATTTTTTATTTTGCAGACCAAAGCTTACACCCAACTTAAAATTTCTGGACTTTATCCTTCTGCTTATTGGTGTGGACAGGCACTAATTGATATCCCATTATTTTATATAATTCTTCTTCTTATGGTAGGAAGTTTATTTGTATTTCATCATGGAGTTTATTTCTTTCCTGAGAAGTTTCTTGCTGTGGTAAGTTTTATTTTACAATGAATACATTTCCTATTTTTCATTTTATTGTGAATACATTTGGATTTTAAACTGTCTCCACAAAAGTGAATAAGAATATTTTTACTTTTTTTTTTCAAAATTGAAAAGCATGTTATCAGTTAGCTCATATCGGTTTATCTTAAGAAGCAAATTTCCAACAAATGTTTTTCCAAAATCCATTTTCTTAAAAAAAAAAAATAGACTGATTATTGCTTGGTGTGATAAGAACGTTTAATTGATTTATTAGAATGGCTCATTTTGTTAATGTACTAGTATTCCGAATCTAAGTTGTGGCTAGGGAAACAATAGAAGCATAATTAAAAATTTGCTTCTATTGGAAATGGGTTATAATATTGTTCTTTAAGACATGTGGAGGTTTTTTTTATGAAAGATAAGTCTTTATCTAGTGAAAACTCAGCACTGTTGCTATAATAGATTTCTTTCACAGCCTCATTTTTTGTTAGTGTTGCATTATTACTTTAATGCATTATTACTTTCCAGCCATTTTCATTAATAACAGAATCCTCTGTTCCAGTACAGGAGACTGTCTGAGTTCAGGGTTGAACAGTGGAATGCTCGGGGCTCTCTTAGATTGATTGTTTGTTTCCAGACTGTGCAAGCAAACAACCAAGCTCAGAGAACACCAAGGGACTCCAGAGAATCCTCTGTACCTCTTCTATCACAGTTCCTACAAAAAGTGTTGCACAAATATGTATTTTCATCAGTGATTGCAAGAAGACTTTTGAAGAATTTTGTTGTTCAGTCGCTAAATCGTGTCTGACTCTTTATGACTCCATGGGCATAGCATTCTAGGTCCTCCTGTCTTCCACTATCTCCTGGAGTTTGCCCAAATTCATGTTTTAGTGTCAGCAACACTATATAACCACCTAATGATTTAATTTGTTCTTAATTGTATTTTAACTTTTATATGTTCGGTTTTTAGATTGGCTGTACACTATCCCGAGTCCCTTGCGAGTGGGGCGGTATAGAAATTTTGTAATAATAATAATAATAATAATAATAATCCTCTTTTACTTTTAATCTATCTCAATATCGGGGTCTTTTCCAATGAGTCCTTTGTTTTCATTTGGTGGCCAAAGTATTTGAGCTTCAGCTTGAGGAATAGGATAGCTGAATCTATATGAAACAGATGAGAACAGAAGAAAAGGAGCAGGAATTAAGCAGCCTTGTAGCTTACCTATTTGAAAATTTATTTAGGCTTATGTACTACTTTCTTTATCCTTGATCTTAAAAAAACAACTAAGAATTTTCTTTTCACCTGCAGGTTTTTTGCCTTATTGGCTACGTACCATCCGTTGTTATGTTTAATTATATTGTCTCCTTCAGCTTTAATGCCATACAAAATACCAAAGAATTTTGGTCATTTATTTTTTCAGTGGTAAGTTGAATTTATTTGTTTGTATGATCCACCCCTCTTATACAGTATAACGCTGGTGGCTAGCAACAGACCACTACAGATGTATGAAAAAAACAACAACAACCCCACATTTTTTAAAAAGTTACACACTCTAGCCAGGACATCATAACAATTCCATGCCAATTACACACATGCTGGTTTAAATTTCTATTCTGGCCCATTTCCTGGGGGAAAGAACAAGGTGTTCACAAGTCTTCTGGAAAGCCAAGAGGAAAGGGGCCTCCAGATCTTGAAGTAAAAGCTGTTCCAAAGGAGACGTATTTTTTACAGAGAAGACACACCTCCTAGATCCAGCCAGTTTACCTTGTTTAATAGAGAAGGTCTGGAACACACCCATCCTATCTGATTTGGCAGGGTAGGCAGATGCTCTCGGGTGTAGCCAGTCCTGTCCCATGCATGCAGAGCTTTAAAGATAATAACCAGCATCTTGAATTGCATCCAGAAGGAGATTGGGAGCCAGTGCAGCTTGGATAGCACTTGTGTAACGTGCAAATCTTGGAGCACTCAAAACTGTGTGTCCTGATCTATTCTGAACCAGTTGAAATTTAGGTGGTTTTCATGTACAGTACTGTACATGGGAAATGACTAAAACGTGAATGAACTTGGGCAGTGGCTTTCAAATTGTGCACAAACTCTCCAGAGGGGAGTTTTGAGATTTAGCCTTTTGAGATTTAAAGATGACAATTGTCCAGACCCAGAGGGATACAAAGAACCAAGAACCATTTTGTCTTGCTAGCATTGAACTGCAACCAGTTCTTTCCCATCAAAACTTTACAGCCTCCAAAAATTGAGTAAGCACCTGGGGGGCACCATTTTGTCCTGCCTCAGTGAAGATGTACGGCTGAGGATCATCAGTATGTTGTACCCAGAGGTGAAATTAAGCAGGTTCTAGCAGGTTCAGTAGAACCGGTAGTAAATTTTCTAAGCAGTTTGGTGAACCGGTTGTTAGAAGAAATCTCCTTTTGTTTTTTTCCACTTTACAGGGTTAATCCTGTAAGGAAGACAGGAAAAAAAACATTCTGGTGTTGTTTCTAGCCTAATCTTTATTGCCCTGCTTACAGAAACTGCCCACCCAGTCACATGACCCCCCCAAGCCTCGCCAACAGAACTGGTAGTAAAAAAGATTGAATTCCAGCACTGGCTGCACTCCATGCCATTGAATAATCTCACCCTGTGGCTTCTCTCCCTCCATCCCTATGAATACAAACTGGAACTGACCATAGAGGAAAGAGAAGCTCTGCAGAATATTCTCAAACCCCTAATCCAGTCCATAAGTATGCCATGGTTAATAGAATTGAAAGCCACCAAAAAATCCAGGATGGACACATCACCTCATTTCAAGCTCTTTAAAGATCAGCCTTAACTCTATCTCAGTACTATAACTCATCCTGAACCCCCACTGAAAAGGATTCAGATAATATGGTTCTTCAGATTAGCTTGTCCTCCCTCCCTCCAGGCTATTTAATGCTTTTCTCCGCTTCCCTTAATTTACTAAATTACTAAATCTTAAACCTGCCAAAGGGCTAACTCTGCACATTGAGATGCCATTATATGTTAGCTACAATGTCTTTCTATGATGTATTTGATGCCATTTGCTGGGGACATGGAATGCCACTGGATAAATAACATAAATTAATCTTTTAAATTTTCTTTTCTCTTTCAGGCCGCTTTAGTTTGTTCTGTTGTCATCGAAGTAGCCTTCTTTATGTGGTATTATACAACAGCCGCTGTTCTTCATGTTTGTTTTTCTATTTTTGTTCCCATCTATCCTCTTATCGGATGTCTCATTTCTTTTATAAAGGTAGGTTTTCTAAGGAATTGAAACAGTAAATGCATTTCTGGCATGTGCTAGGAGAATAAATTGAAATAAATTAAATTACTATGTGTAGGGATATACAGTATACATGTACAGTATTTTATAAAATTATATGTGTATATATGTATTGTTCACTTAAGACAAATACTGGATAAATATAAAATTGGAGACCGTGTATGTTAAGAAAGACAATAAGTTACAATGCAGGAGAGGTGGGAACAGAAAATATTCTACCTTCATTTTAATCATAGTTATGGGTTTTTTGTTCAGTTGGCTGTCCTCCCCACCAATGCTTAACAATATTGCAGATTGTGCTGTAAAGTGTTTTCCAACCCCTAGGAGTAGATATTGATAGTGTGTAAAGCATTTGGATAGCAAAAGTCATTTCAGTAGAGGGTTAAATTACTTCCAACTTTTATCTTAAATAAGATTATGAGGATGCTCCTCATAAGCTGAGACTAAAAACATGAAGATCTGAACAAGACTCAACATACAGTATAATTTGGACACTAAATTTAGCATCATTCCATTTCAATTAATATGAATTGCCACTGTAATGCTTTTACTGATTTATTATAACCAAATCAGATAGTATACAACAGGGGGATCCTCTAATTTGACTGTCCTGGATATTTCCTGAATTAAGCTTCACTTCCTCTCATTTTGTTATTGCCATCACTTCTTCTCACCGATAAAAGAAAGATTGATTAATCTTGATACTAATACTACGGATAACAGAGAGTAGTTTATAAAACTAATATAAGTTATCATTAGTTTATAAAAAGCTAATCTAGTGGATTCAACTGTGATTGTAAATTCTACTGATTTTGGAAGGAGTAAGGCATGCTATACAGGTAGTTCTCAACTTATGACCACAACTGAGCCCAAACTTTCTGTTGCTAAGTAAGACATTTGTTAAGGGAATTTTGCTCCATTTTATCTTTTACTGCCAAAGTTGTTAAGGGAATCACTGCAGTTTTAAGTTAGTAACACTTATATTAGTTGTTAAGTGAATCTGGCTTTCCCATCTCAGAAGATTGCAAAAGGGGATCACAGGACCTGGGGACATAAATATGAGTCAGTTACCAAGCATCTGAATTTTGATTACATGACCCGTGTGGATGCTTTGACGGCTGAAAGTGTAAAAAACGGTCATAACTCACTTTTTTTACTGCGGTTGTTAACTCCAAATGGTCACTGAATCAACTGTTGTAAGTCGAGGACTACCTGTATTTTCTTTATACATGAATGTTTTTTTAGAGGTGATGTAGAGAGTCAGTCAGATAAATCTAGACAAAAATAACCTAATTGTGTGTATATTTTGGAACAATCTGTATTTTGGGGGTGGGTGGGCTTGTCACTCTTTGGAGAAGCATCTGAATAAACTAACAGTATCCTATGAAAAATATTAGAATAATTAAAAATAAGAGTATTACCTTATTCACCTGGAATCCCCTCAAGATGGGAAAACATTCAGATAGTTTATAGAGTTCAGTAGTCGCTCTAAGTACCATTTTTTAAAGTTTGTTGAGCTTCAGTTGTTGAATTTGTTGGCTTCAATTAAATATTTATTGTTTTGTTAGATAGTGCGGAAACTTGATAACAAGATGGAGAAGCATTCAGAAAGATTGTTGATTTCTGTTATAGCGGTAAGCACCTTTTAAATAAAAGATCCAAGAGATCAGCTATTTTGTTACAGCTAGAAATAATAACATTGTGTTATTTATTTTATGGTTAGTCTGTTTGTAATTTGTGTAAAATGTATGTGGTTAAAAATTGTTTCGGCCATTGTAAGGAACACTCCTCCTCCTCCCTCGCAAAAGTAATAGCAGTATTTGATTTTGCAAGAGCATTGATTAGACATGAAATAAAAAGCACATTCATTCAACTTTATTGTGTTAAATGCAGTATTATGAAAAAGTGAGTTATATTATGAAGATAGCAACAATTTAAGTTGCTTTTGGACTTGGGTGGGAAAGGAACACAGGGTTCTTATGAACTACTTGGAGGAACAGAACTTTTCTTCAAGACCTTCTTAACAAGAATTGTGGGGTTTTCAGTCACCCTTTTAGTTTGTGTTCATATTTATTGCTTGATCCTAAAGAATTATTTTTAAAAAGCTGATAATTTCAGCTGTAACAACTATATCTCAATTGATAAAACTGGTTTACTTTAAAGGCCAGCATAAAAGCAGCAGACCGATCTTCCCAGTGCTATATTTGAAGAATATTTGTTTGTTTCTGGCATGCTACCCAGGTTGCATTATTCAAGATGGGCAGAATATCTCTTATTTCATTTTCATGTTTCTTAAATGTGAAACAGTTCTTCTGAGGGTAGGTGAAAATGATCTTGGGATACCGCAGCCTAGGCAGGTGGGAGAAAAGCGCTGCCAAAGGGACCTGCCCTAATTTTCCATAGACTAAAAAAGGGGGGGAGACATAACTTCAGTCTTGCAAGATCCTGCTCATGTAACCTTGCAATAGCACTTACATACTTATATACTGCTTCACAGTTTTACAGCTCTCTTGAGTGGTTTACAGAATCTGCCTATTGCCCCCAACAGTCTGGGTCCTCATTTTACCCACCTTGGAAGGATGAGTAAACCTTGAGCTGGTCAGAATCGAACTCCAGACTATGGGCAGAGTTAGCCTGCAATCTTACATTCTCACCCCTTTGTCACCATGGCTCTTTAAAGATAAAGTGTTGGTGCTCCTGGTTGTGTTTCTTCTCTGGACTACTCAAGGAGTTAAAATTAATCTTGCCAGACTGAAAGTATTTCTCCCCTTCTTAGTCTTCAGAAAACTAAAGAGAGTCTCTTCTGAAACACTTATTTATTTATTATTTATTT
>JAEANM010027313.1:0-10567 GCA_017656035.1 Myanophis thanlyinensis | reverse complement strand
ATTAATTTCTAAGGACATCATTCTAAATATGCCAAAAAAATCATTTTTGTAATTTTCAAAGCAAAAATGCCCAATCAGAGATCTCTGTGCCACAGACAACTCCCTTTGCCTTCTAAAATTTTGATGCGCTTGTATCAAAGTTGTCATCAAAACAGAATATTTCATTGTTAGAATTTTTTTTTCAAAAAATGGGAAAATCATGGCTGGATAATAATTTGACTTTTAATTTTAGATCCAGGTGAAATGACACATCAAGCTGAGTTTTTTTATCTGAAATCATTCAAGGATTTCTCGAAACTAGTTTTCAGCTTTAAATAATGGCTGCCTTCAACTCAGAAACAGAGTTTATATGTGGTTTAAAGCATATGCACAGAGCAGACATTCTGATCTTCCCATAATCTTACTACCTCTGATGATGTTATCTACTTTGTGTAATGAAAGGTCTAGAAGAAAACAAGCAACCTCAGAGAGCACCCCTTCCCATAATCCTCCACTCCTTGCCACCCTCTTTCCCTCTCCCCACAAGGAGACATACGTGAGTAACTGAGCATGGTCATTCCTTTTGCGTTTCAGTAGATCTGACTCTCTCCATGCTGCAAAGGCATTCAACGTGGGGCTCGATAATCCAGTGACCTCAATCTTATCTTCTTCAGACCAAATTTCTAGGCCAATTAATGCTATTATAATTTTCAAAGGTTTGTAAATCTGTGGAGTAGACATCAATCAGAAACTCAAACCCAAGTAAACCTTGAGAACCAAGCTCTGACAGAATCAAGAATTCTACGTATTGGGGAATAATAATAATAATTTAGGAAAAACAAATATAAATGATAAAGAAGAACCAGGTGATTATTGTCTTTAATCAAGAACAGAACAGAAGGAGGACTAAAGGGAAATTTGACCCAGTGATATCTCTATTGTCCCCCTGATTCTAACTGATGGTCAACAATAAGTATGATCGACATTGCTAATAGGACTGAAGCCTATTAGTGAATATTTATTTATTTTATTTTTATTTTAATAAGATTTCTATACCACCTCCCTCCCGAAGGACTTGAGTTGGTATACAGCCTTTAAAAACAGATATATAACAATCTAAAAATAAAATTTAAATTTAAATAAATGCGGTGGCTGATCAATTAAAACCAATTAAAATGAAACAATTGAAAAATTTAAAAAGTTAAAAATTTAAAATTTAAAACTAATTTAAAACCCCCACTGAAAGTACTAGGCCAGACCATCCTGTTGAAACAAATAGGTTTTTAATGCACGCCAGAAGGTCCATAGGTCCATAATGGTCCGGATCTCCGGGGCAATTTGTTCCAAAGGGAGGGTGCCCCTACAGAGAAGGCTCAAACCCACGGGGCTGCCAGACGACAACGTCCTGACAATGGAACCACAAGGAGGCCAGTCCTGTGGGAACGCACGGGTCGGCTGGAGGCTGATGGTGGCAACAGGTGGTCCCGTAAGTACCCAGGTCCCAAGCCATGGAGCGCCTTGAAGGTAAGAACTAGCACCTTGAATCGCACCCGGAAGGCCACAGGGAGCCAATGCCAATATCTTCCTAAGTGCCACAATCCAGTTCAAACTGGGTTCCTCTCTCCTGTTTTCTTCTTAAAAATCATCTTCATAATCAGTTGAGTTTGGAATAGACTCCTCCTAACTTTCAAGTTCAGGAGATTAACCATAGCCTTGAAAGAATTTAGCTATGGAGATTATTATGCTGTCTGAATTCTTGCAACATTTTTGGACTGCTTTCTCCCAAACCAATGGCTATATTCACATAAGAGGCTAATTAACCTAAAATTAACCCATTTTCTGGCATTTGCTGCACTGGAAACCACAAAAGTAACATTCTTGTATCTCTCCTAGCTCCCTTTACCTGGTTAAGCTTCTTGTATGAATACAGTGAAAATTCAGGATGGACGGGAAGACTTAAATCCAAACAAGGGGAACAACCATTTGCCATGTTCTCTTACCGTGTTTAAATAATTGATCAATTCAAATGCTCTCATTCTTATAATAATGACATTTCTGCTATACTTCTTGAACTACAGAAAAGACAAAAAAAAGTTTATTTTTTTTAAAATGAGGGATTGAAGGAGAGAGCAAAAGAATATGTCAGGGAAAAGAAGAGACTTAATAACATAATTAAATGGGTTGATTCAGACAAAAACAATAAATCCTTATGGAGAAATCCAGTGAATTCTTTTTTTTTTCCTATTATTAACTTTTCAGCACCACATGTGGGATTTCTCCTGACTGGAGAAAAGTTTGGCCAGAGAAGTTTTAAATATATATCCTTCACTAGTCATTCTATTTTTCATGCTTTGTCAACTTGGATAAACAAATAATGCATGAATGTTTAAAAAAACCCACAAAACCTGGGATAAAACAAATTTAGATGTGAATCTTAGGTGTTAATTTTGGGAGGTAGTCCAGATTATGTTTTTAACCAACTTTCTCCACCCAATGCAATGAAAGAAATGTGAAAGTGTTTTGAAACCATAGCACTAAATAAGAAGGAACACCATTAAGCTGAATGAATAATATATAAAAATGTATTTGCAAATTTGCAGACTCTTGTGTGTTTTGGTGGAAAATCACCTAATTCACACACAAAAAAAATTCATATCATATATAAAGTTGTATAGGAGAAAGGGGAGCTTACATTTTTGCAATAAGTAGTTTTACATGGAAATGGAATATTACTAGTCACACTGCTAAGGAGGAAGAAACTGAAATTAAATGACACCAGTCTGAGACCAATTTCCCTGAATAAACTTGCCATAAGGTGTTCCCTTTTGCAATGGTACTAAAAGGAGAAACTTAATCTGGTATTTGGGAGTTGATGGCCTCCTTTTGAGCTCAAGAACAGTTTTATTTTGTTGAGGAGAAAATGTGCACATATATGCAGAGACACCCAAAGAGTTATTTTACTGCAAATGCTGCATTGCTGCAAATGAGATTGGCCAAGACAAATGTGCATTTTATTTGTCTATTAGTCAAAAGTTTGCTTCTAGTCGAGCTAGTGGTGGTAGAGAAATAGATTTATTTTGAGTGATAATATGAAAATTATCAGGGTATAATTTTGAGATGTTAAACCATTTTATTAACCAAAATTAAACAATAAATTTAAATTTATACATGCCCAGACACACATGTGGAGGAAATCAACTTCAAATGCACATTTTCATAAAAATAAGTTAAAATATTGTTTTCTTGTTGTTTTAAAGTTTGTTTTTTTTTTTAAAAAAAATCTGTTTTCAAAAACCGTGTCAAGCAAAAGTCTAAATAAAAATGAATGCTGGTAGGCAGGGATGCCAAAGTATATAATAATATTTCAATATAATTAAAAAGCAACTTTTTTTGAAAACCAATAGTTTTGAAATAAATAAGAAAATAAATTAAAGTCAAACATCCAGATTTGTCAGAATTTGACTAATTCCTCATGAATTTACTTCTGGATTTTGAAATGCTACATTGCCCAGGTCAAATAAAGGTATGGTGTTTCTATTTTAGTCTTTTCTCTACTTCTAAATTTTATATATGTTTTCTGTCTTCACATTCCTGCTCTTGGAATGTCTGATATAATTAAAAGGTATAATTAAAATTTATATGGTGTCCAGGAAGAACTAATGTGCAAATTAGAGTGTAGTTAAATTTCAAATGCCCCCTAAACTTTGTAAATATTGGTTGGGTGATGCCTTCATAAATACCTACATTAAAAAAGACAGAAGCAAAATGTTGCTCAATATAGAAAGAAAACAGAATGAATACTTACCATGAAGTTGTCCACAACTAGGTAAACCTCAACATATTTTTGGGCCTCCAAATATTTTTTTTGCTAAACAGAACAATAAATAAAAGATTGTTTAGACATGTTGGTCCCTGCAGCCAACATCTGATGTTGGGTCATCAGAAATCAGAAAAACCCCAGATCAAAGTACTTGAACTTCCAGAAATATTAGCTTTTTGAAGAGGAGATTTCTATAGAGAGAGCTTGTTTAAACTTTAGCAATTACAGAGAACGTGGAGAAAAAATTTCTCAGAAAGAAATACATTATGCAAATGAAACAAAAATTGCTACCTTTTAAAAAAGAGTTTGTAAGGACACAAATCAATTTATTTATATATTAATATAGTGTGGCACTTGTTTCAAAATGTATCCTTTGCTAGAATTTTATGATGCTTACATTTACATATAGATATCTAATCCTGAGAAATATTTAATATTATAATATTTAATATTATAATATTTAATATATAAAATATTTAATATTGATAAAAAATGAGCAAATGAAGAAACTGCTTTTTTGATATATTTTTTTCAGCTGCTCCAGTGACTTTCTTTCATTTCCTTTCCATTCTCAAACAAAGGATCTCAACCAATCACATCAGAAACACAACGATCTTGTCATTGCTATGTAAACAATTAGACTTTGCCTGCAATGATATCATGATATGCAGCAATAAGGGGAGGCAATTGGCTATTTTGATCGCTTGAACTCACTCTAAATGGTTAAAGGCATGTATCTTACATTTGGTGTAAATTTTAAAAATTACTGAAAGATTGTTTCAGACTTCTCAGGCACAAGGAATAAGAACAACATGGTTCATTGCTCAAAATAATTTCTTTATCACTTGTTCTCCTATAGACAGGAATCTTGCCAGACTAAAGCACACTCTGCCTAAACATTAGATACATTTTGTGAAGGTTTTAGGGATGATCCCTTCTTGGGTTCTTTCTGCAATCTAAGGACTCATTGCTGATCTGCCTCTTATTTCCCTGGGAAAGAGCCTCACCTACCTGCTTTCATTAGGCTGCCCAAATTCCTCAGGGAGTAATCTTATGGCTCAGTCTGAACCTGTGAGGGTGCATTAGTTGCTTTTATTCCCTAAGGAAATGTATTCATGTTTGTTTTCAGAACCATTAGGTCAGATTCTACCAATTCTAGAGGGCGATTCATTTCTTTGCTGTCTGACAGCAACTTTCCTAATTCTGCTGCACAAGATCCAGTTTAAATAAAGTGGCCATGGCCTGACACTGAGACTAGAACATTCAAATGGACGAAGGTGACTGTAAAATATTGGACCAATTAAAGATATTGTAATACTATATAACCAGAACTTGCTGGGGATAAAGAAGCATCGAAACCAAAAATCCAGCCAGTAGCCAAGCAGTAGACTTCAGTTCTGGTATCTGCATTTGCATTTGTGGTATTCCATTGTAACAACAACTTTTGTTCCAAGTCTATCACATTTTAACAGAAGAAGTTGCAGTTTTGAACTTCTGGATATGTTTCAGCCAGTTTCAACTTCTGCCACCAAAAAGAAGGAAGGAGCAGTGATTTTGGATGCAAAGTTTTGTCTTCAAAATTTTCTCCTTCCAGTAATGGAGGAAAACATTGGGAATATGAGGATCATCTGTGCCATGGCCTTATCAGACATCTCAAAACTCTTTGTTTAAATATTTCAAACCAGTTTCTTCCCTATTACCAAGTTCTCTTTGCATGCATAAAAGAGACATCCAATTTGATAACTGGACTAAACTTTTTAGACTGAGGCAGAAAGTTCAGATACTTTTGACTTTCTTTTTATTTTAAATTTAAAAATAATCTTTACTAAACAAACATAGTTTAAAAATGTTCCATACATTTATATACATACATTAAAAAAAACCAAGAAAAATTTGAAAACAAAAACATTTTGTGTAATTTACAGCCCCTTCCTTTTTTCAAACATACAGTGCAGTACTTACATATTAGTTCTTGTTCAAGTGTGAATACATGTTTTAAAGTTCCTAGTTATTCCTAATTTCTGATTCTTAAATTATCTACTCTTTAATTATTTAATTACTTAGTTTGATTGCTAATCCAATGATACCAATACTCCCAGACTTTGTAATATTTAGAGTCTTCCTTCTCATTTAACTCCAGAGTGAGTCTGTCTATCACAGCTCAGTCAAAAATCTTTTGAATTATTACAGTCTCTGTTGGCACTGATTCATTTTTCCAATACTGGGCGAGTGCTATTCTTGCTGCTGTCGTTATGTGCACTATTAAATACTTTAATTCTTTTATATATTCCCCGTTCATAATTCCTAAAAGAAATAGATCTGCTTTTAATTCTAAATGGATGTTTGTAATTTCTTGTATCCAGTTCCTTATATTAATCCAGTCATTTTTTTTAATTTTTGGGCATAGCCACCAAACATGAAAGAAGGTACCATGAGCTTTTTTATCTTTCCAACAGTTGGGATTCGTATCAGAATACATTTTAGCCAATCTCATAGGGACTAGATACCATCGATACCACATTTTGTATTGATTTTCTTTATATGTAACTGATTTTGTCATTTTAAGATTTTTGTTCCATATTTTTTCCGAGTCCTCCAGCTCTATGTTGTGGCCTATATTTCTGGTCCATGCTATCACTGGCCCTTTTACTATTTCCTCTGCCAAATCATAATTTAGTAGATAATTATATATCTTCGCAATCAAATTATTTTCTATACCTACTAACAGTTTGTCTAGTTGTTTAAGCTCCATCTCTATGCCAAATTCCTCTTGGTCTTTTTTATACCTTGACTTAATTTGTAAATACAGCCACCAATCTATAAGTAATCCCTGGTCTCTTAATTCATGGTTGGATTTTAGTGTTCCTTGAGGGTCTAATATTTTGTGGTATTTAGCCATTTTCCCCATGTCTAGTGTATTGGGGTATATCATTGCCTCCGTCATTGATAGCCATCTAGGAATTTTTATATAATGCTTATGCAATGCAATACAGATGCTTTTTCAGTTACATTCATTTTAAACCAAATCTCCAAACTAAGTTGCAATGACCATAGAAAATGCTATAAATATGGAATATGTGTTTTCTGTTCATTGAGTTTCCATGTTTTGTTGTACAGTGTGGCTGGAATACAGTTTTTAAAATGGAGGTTCCTCTCCTATGAATTCTTCCTAAGCATTCCCAGAGAATTTATTTTATAATTTAGAAACAAGTACATGAATCCCTGTTCTCAGACCATGTTAAACTATTGAAGGTTTAATATGAGACTTACTTCAGGAGTAACATATGTCTCATAGGTCTTTTTGATGGGCTCATCTGATTTCCAAGTAGTCTGGGTTAGCCCACAGATTTTGGGGGTCTCTTCTTTTTCTACATTTTCATATTTGTAGACTGCATGGGCTTCACTGTCAGAAAACTTCAAGGGTTCAATAAGGTATGTCTCCCCTTGATGTTTGAAATGTCCTCTGTTAAAAAAAAAGTAGATTCTTTTTAAAAGGGTGATCAGAGATGAATAATCAATAGAATAAATATTTGTAGTTCAGGGTTGTATATGAACTGAAATATGTTATCTAGGGTAATGACATACCTGAAAAAAAAAAAAAAAACCAAAGCTCAGAGAGCACTAAGGACCCATTTTTTAAAATTGATTAAGTCAACATTTCCTGTGTTTTTTAATTATAACTCACTGATTTTTTTTATCTTTTATCCTCAGAACTCATATCACTTTCTCATGCTTCTCATGAATACCACTTTAATCAGAAAACACAAGAGAATGGACATACTCAATACAATCAGGAAATATCTCTCCAATATTTGGAGATAATTCAGCATGGAATCGAATGCTGTATATTTTGTATGTTTTTTTAATGAAATGTTCAGCTATGGAAATGTAAAACTAAACCTGTTTGAGAGATTCAGGTTTTTTTTTTTTTAAATGAAATATTTTATATCCCTTCTGTACACTCAATCAACCTTTATTTAGTCCAGAATGAGAACCAGAATATTTAATAAAGAATGGAAATAATAATTCTCAGTAAACATTCATAGAGAGGTTAATGCAGAACATTATTAAAATGCAGAATCACAGGGCAGAATAACAGAGAACTGGAGGCTAAAATGTATGCTGAATAGAGCAGGAACTCTAATGAAGAGAAGGTGACATGATAATAGTTTCCCAATATTTAAGGGGCTGTCACAAAAAGGAGGGTTTTTTCTATTCTCTAAAACACCTGGAGGCAGGACAAAAGCAATGAATGGAAACTTATCAAAGAGATATCCAACTTAGAACCAAGAGGAATTTTCCTGGCAGTGAGAACAGTTAACCAGTGGAATTTTTTGCCTTCAGAAATTGTGGGTGCTCCATCACTGAAGGTTTTAAAGAAGAGACTGGACAGTCATTTGTCCAGAATGGTGTAGAGTCTCTTGCTTGAACATGAGGTTGGACTAACAGACCTCAAGGTCTCTTCCAACTCTGTTTTTCTGTCATTCTGTTATGTTCCATAATTTCAATTATTCCTCTACCACATGGACACAGTCTCTGCTGAAAAGGGATCTTTTGGTTCCTTCTTCAATAATTGCTATGGGGATTATGTTGAATCTGGCTAATGATAAGGACCTTCTGGGTTGTTTATGCAGCTAAGATATCTAGACAGTTGGAGAAAGTTTACAGAAGGTGGAGAGGGTCTTCCCGGGTTGTGCTTACCTCTTTCTCTACACTTTCTAACAATGTTTGCAATCTGAAAACTTGTTTATCTTCGTTCCCTGTAACATCACCTCCTGTATGTAAAGGAAATGTGGTCCTGGAAGTTGCTTTATACAAAACCGATTTAGCTTCCTATTGTCTTTATCACCTGGCAGTAGATCTTTTTAATTCTGCACAAGTCTTTGATTAAGCCCAACTAATTTCCATGAAATTGGTCTTCATATTAACTTTGACAACTCCAAGAGCAGTAATGATATTTTCACTCTTTATAAAACAAATAAAAGATACAACTAGCTTACTCCTGGAATGCCTGTTGGGATGATATTGAAACTGCTTAAGGATAAAGCTCTTTTGAATTTTGGAATTTTTTTTAGGGCTAAAGTTGTTATAAAGGTTTATATATTTTATGTGGTTTATAAGGTTTATATTGTTGTACTACTCAAACACTGGAGGTGTTTTAAAAAAGGACTGGACAACCATTTGTTAAAATGGTATGGGGACTCCTACTTGAAAAGGGGGTTGAACTAGCAGACCTCCAAGGTATCTTCCAACTCTGTTATTCTGTTAATTCTGTTAATCCAAGGGTGGGCAATTGTGGCTCTTTTATGACTTGTGGACTTCAAATCCCAGAATCCCTGGGCAAGGCAACCTAAATAAAATGGAGAAAATATTGTGAGGTGTAAGTGTAAGGAACCCTTACACTTCAAAATGTTTCCTCCGTTTTATTTAGGTTGCCTTACCCAAGGATTCTGGGATTTGAAGTCCACAAGTCATAAAAGAGCCACAATTGCCCACCCCTGTGTTAATCCATCCAAATGGTTGGAGAAGGTATTCAGAGTGGTTCAAGAAGGTATTTCTGATTAAAAGTGAAAAGTGTGCTTGCCCATGCCTGTACCCTTTCTGGCAAGGTGCACAGTCTGAAACCTATTTATCTTCTTTGCCTTGTAACCTCACCTCCTATATCTAAAGGAGACGTGGACTTCCAAGCTCCTTTAGGCAGAACTGATTTAGCTCCTTACTGTCTCTACTGGCTGGCAGCAACTCTTCTTGGCAGCTAACCAAAGTCTTTCTTAATTCTGCAGAACTCTTGGATCAACCCCAAGTAATTGGCATGAAAAACTAATATGTTTCACTTTAGCTATGACAACTACAAGAGCAGTAATAATATTTTCACTCTTAGTAAAATAAATCAATGATGAGACACTGTCTTACTTTAAGCCATCACATGCATTGATGCTGGCAGTTGAGTCACCATCATTCTGGATGTGTCCATGATAATAGCAGTGATCCTGTATGGAGGCAAGAGGACAACACTGGTTAAAGCTTGTTTGTAGTATGATTTGAGGACCAGAAGTGCAGTTCCAATGCATTCCAACAAATCAGTGGAATAATGAGTAACACAGAATATTTTGATTCAGGGGAACAGAAAACCTACTTAGTTATTGATTGTTCCAAAATGAACATAGGATAAACACTTAGAGGAAGTCACACTGCATAGGGAGCCCCAATTGTGCAAGTTAAGAACTTTTGGGCAGTCAATCAACAAAGGAATATAAAATGTTCTGTTCAATTAACAAGTCCCTTTCTTACCAACCTTATTTTCTTCAACTCTAGCGCTGCACCATAGGATTTCCTAAATAACCTTTCAGATTTGCTGATTGTCCTATGTTCTGAATTCTTATAAGATTTCAGGAAATGCAGGAGATATTACACATTTACTTATGATACCAATTACATGGTTAGATCTTTGAGCCCACACAATAAAAACTTTCAGAAGCGAACATCAGAAATATAAATACATAATATTAAAACTATCTAAAATTCCTATATAATCTGGATGTCTCCAATGGTGGTCGTGGTGTTTTTTATTCCTTGCATTTCCTGGAAGCAGAACCCACGTAGACTTTAAAATCAGGAGAGTTCTGTTACACCAGACATGGGCAAACTACGGCCCATGGGCCACATCCGGCCCGTTGGGCTTTTTAATACGGCCCGCCGAACTAGTTACTAGCAGGAATCAGCCCAATGAAAAGCTAAGCATTAAGCAACATTTTTTTCCAATAAACT
>JAEANM010027312.1:0-10567 GCA_017656035.1 Myanophis thanlyinensis | reverse complement strand
AACAGCTCCATTCCCACTTCTTGCCCTGACTTGAAGCAGAAGGCACCAGCCTGAAGATGGTGAGTGGGATCTCGCCGGAAATCCATATTTGCATTATCCATGCCTAATTTTTGAATTGCTTTTAGTGATGAACTCAGGCATGGACTATAAAAGTACCTTGTCTTCAGATCTTTTTTTTTAATTAAAAATCCTAGAAAGAGATGGCAACTAATGGCAGGGTTCTGTCATTTAGTTATTAACTCATAACAATACAAATTCCCATAACTAAAAAATAGCAAACTTCAAATTAGCTGTAAATGATAGCCTTAATGTATTATTGTTTGTTTTATTGTTATTTTTATCTTTACATCTGTTAGATGGATTCAGATCTAGTCGGTTATGACTAAATGTTATTGATTCCATTGGTACATTTTAAGTTGCTTCAAAACTTTTGATAAGTGTAGCATATTGTAAGAAGGGTGTATTTTGTTGTTCAGTTGCTAAGTCATGTCCAACTTTTTTGCTATGATCCCAGTGAATTATGGCGTACCAGTACCCACACCAATGTCCTCCCCTGAGTCTGCCCAAACTCATGCCCACTGTATCAATAACATTATCTAACCATCTCATCCTCTGTCATCTGATTTGATCTCCTTGTGGTCCAAAGGACTCTCAAGAGTCTTCTCCAATGGTGGGATGCAACCGGTTTTACTACCAGTCCGGTTCGCTGCCGCACAGCTTAGAACATGCAGCTACTGAACTTACCAAATGCAGCCTGGGTGTGTAGAGAGGCTATAGAGGCACATAAAACAGTTGTTCCATGTGATTTATCTGAGCTAGAAAGAAAAAAAAAGAAGGGGATATAGGACAGGATAGGGCAGGGGCAGGTGTATATATATCTCCATATAAATACATACATGTTAATTGATTATCTTTTTGGCTTGTGAAATTTAGCTAATGGGCTGAGACCCCTGCTATGCTGGTCAGTGTTTGAAAGAATTAAATGATACCCACTTAATCATACAATGTTTACATATTGATTTTCCAAATTCAATCTCAATAACATTTTATAAATCTTAGCAATAATACGTTCATCATTTCCACACAATAAAATTTTCCAATTCATTTTTAACAAAATCAAACCCATAAATACTTTTTAATCCAATTTAAATCTTTTTTTTCAGTTGTTGGTAAATAAACCAATGGCAAACAGAACCTTCTGATTCAAGTTCTTTCCTTGGCTTTAATATTAAGTCACCAGAGTTGAAACTCTTGTACAGATCATTTAGGTCCCTTCTTACTGCTTGTCTTAGCTTTTTATAACTTAGAGAAGATATTAGGCACATGATAGAGACAACAAGAATTATCCGATTGATGGTTCTGAAGAAACTTTCTCCAACAAGAAAAGGTGGCCATGAGTTTTAAATCTTAATATGAGCTTCCCAGAGTCATCTATTATCCAGGCTAAAGCATACAACTGTGTCTCCAGAGTTGTGTCTACTCTTCAAAACCTTGAGGGATAACTCTCAGAAATCCTACAAATTAGTCTTCAGAAGAAAATTATTATTATATATACAGAGAATGTTAGGCTTAAATATATAAAATTAATGAAATTTAAATTCAGGGAAGATTTGCATTACATCAAAATTTCATTACAGTCCCTTAACATGCCATTCGGAGGACAAATGCAGGCATCATATGTTTGTAAATATACTATCCTACATATCTTCCAACTAGTATGTAAAACTGATTTTATAACTGTAAGCCATCCAGAGTTATCCTGGATAAAATGGGTGCCAGTAAATTTTACAAATACTGTAAATGAAAAGTAAAATGCTGAAATACAATTATATAATTCATCTTTTTACAAATTATAAAGTTACATTTCTGTCTTTCATATATGTGCATTTCATGCTGGAGAAAAGCTAAAAATGTTTTAAACGGTATATGTAATATCTCTTTAAAACAGAATCTACGATGAGGTTTTGCTTTAAAACTCTGCCATTACTCAGGATGCCCAGAGACTGCCTCCTGCTGTTTCTTATACAAATGAATGGGAAATCCAAAGATAAATTGCCACCCATAGTGCCTGATAGTGGACATAGCAAGCAACTGTCACTGCAGCTCTATAATTATGCATGTATTCTTCCAATATTATATAATTAGATGGCCTCATCTCTCTTTCTTTCAGTTGATAACATTTTGTAGGTGTCAAGAGCACTGAACTATCTTCTTGTTCATTCACTTAGGCATTGATGGAACACTGATGCTTGCAATGTTTTGGGATGTGATTTTAAAGATGTGATACACACACACACACACACAGAGAAAGAGAGAGCAACACTTATGAATCATCAGGATTAATTTTCATTCTAGGGCAATAAAAGTGACTTGCTTTGTAGTTCCACTGTCTCTGAATATTTTATTTATTTATAAGATGTTATGCCTGAAATATATATTTTTTCAAGCCTTCTAATTTTTATTAGGACCAGTGGCTTATATTCATTGGAAATCCCATCCCATCTCATCTAAGAAGCATATTAACAATGTGAGAAAATAAGTATTATACGTAAATATATAAGCACCATGTGAACAAAGCATAATTTTGCTCAATGATGCAACATATGTTTGTCTTTTTAAAATAGTTTTGTTAGAAGAAATGTCCATGTGGATTCAGTTCCAAGTGGGGAGAAAGACACTGTAAACATGCAGACTGCTTGGAAGGATGGTTTGATTGGTGGAGCAGGATCAGGACCTCATGGCTTGAAGTCCTGGGTGAAAAGGGCTGAGATGCTGAGAGCCGCTGGATTTTATACTCTGTGTTGTAGTTTGAATTTGGGCTTGTGTTCTGATTGGTTGTCAGACTCCCATGGTTTCCATTCAAGAGTAACTTTATAGGTTGTCTTTTGAGTCTAAACTTGGTTGAATCTTACTGAGTGATATAATCTTCCAATGGCCATGTGGAGAGTTGGGCAATCCCATCCTGGGGCTAAGAGCCTTTTAAGTTGCAAATAAAGCTAGCTCAGTCTATTGTCTTCCAAATAAGGATCTGCTGGTGGGGGCAGGGGGCTAGGGCTGAATTTCTGTCTTAAGATTTCATTTTTCTGTTTCTCTTTTAGGGGAAATATTCAGCCTTTTAATATTTTCATTTTTTAGGAAAGGAGTGGGTGTTAACTTCCAACAACTTGTATTTAAACAAACACCTTAGACTTTAAAAACTTTGATAATAAGATTCTGTGTTCATCCATAACAGTTTTGGCTGAGTTATAAAAACTATCATGTCAACCTAATTCAGTACTGTTTACTGAGTATGAAATACACTCATTTCTATTAGTTAAATGCTTCCTTTTTTAATGCATTATGCTTTTGGCTGGTCTGAAATTATCAAGTACCTACCATTTTGACACATATTTCTACCATAAAAATCCTTCATTGTTCTAATATGATAACTGAGCTTATATTTACATAGTGCCTATTTCACATATTCTGGTGAAAGAATATTCATTTGCCTCAATTATGTCAGATGAAATTGCAGTATACCAGAACCACCACATGGTGGCAACATTTTATTGTGCAGGTTTATTTCCCTCCCCTGAAGGTTGGTGTTTTCACTCTGTCTTCAGAAGAAAAAAGTCAGTCCTTGTAAGGTTGCGGCTTAATTTATTATCACCGGTTGTTCCTGTCCTACTTTTCCTTCAAAAACTGCTGGTTCCATTTAAAAAAAAAAAAAAAGTGTCAGAGGCTGAAGAACATTGAGCCTGTCAATCTTCCCTTGTCAGAAGATCAAAATCATAATATGAAATGTCACAACTATCCAGTTCTGCAGAAATTGTCTGTAGGTTTCCAGTCCAACTTAAAGTACTGATCTTTATTGCCCCATATACTGTAACATGGCACAAGGTTCTTTTCAAGACTTTCTTCTCTTGGTGGCATCATTTGTTCTAAATATGCATCAGGTTAGGAAGGTTAAGGTTCTCCACAGCTGTGACAAGGGACATTCCTCAGGCAGTGTGGTTTCTATTTTATAGAACAACCTTTCCCTGCTATTTCCTAACCTATGTTGATATGTAAAATCCCTTAAAAATTGGTTCTTCCACAGACTCTATTATATGTTTGTACAACATCATAGTTTTCTACTTATATTATATATAGGTATATAATATATATGAATAATAGAATAACAAAATGGGAAGGGACCTTGGAGGTCTTCTAGTCCAACCCTCTGCTGAAAGAAGAACCCCTATACCATTTCAGACAAATGGTTGTCCAATCTCTTCTTAAAAACCTCCAGTGTTGGAGCACCTACAACTTCTGGAGGCAAGTCGTTCCACTGATTAATTATTCTCCCTGACAGAAAATTTCTCCTTAGTTCTAGGTTGGTTCTCTGCTTGGTAAGTTTCCATTCATTGTTTCTTGTCCTGCCTTCAGGTGCTTTGGAGATTAGGTTGACCCCTCTTCTTTGTGGCAACCCCTCAAATATTGGAAAACTGCTATCTTGTCACCCCTAGTTTTTCTTTTCATTAAACTAAATATACTGCAACTGTTCTTCATACGCATTTATATATTTTATATACATATTGTATATGCATTTATAACTGTTGTATTGTGTTGATTTAAATAATAGTAAACCTCTGAGAGTTACTTATAGGTATTCAATCTCTGCTTTTGAAAAGCTTCCCACACTCAACATGAAGGAGGAAATAACAGGTGCTGTACTAAGGACTAACAAAAATTTTGAGGATTAACAAAAGTAAGAATATTAGCCTATGAGGTCAAGAACAGAATCCTTAGTTCGTTACTGAAGCTTAATAAAAGACCAAGCAATTGAAACAATGATTGCAGTAGCTATTCTTTATATTTCTGTGCCCAGGAGACTGACTGAATCCCCATATTTCTAAGCTTTGGCTATCTCTATACTCTGTATCTCATCCTATGAACTTGTTTCCTTGGTTCTCAATGTCCAAGAAAACTTTGATTATGCTTCCCTCCACTGTATGTGCCCATTAAAATAAAGCAAGCACCAAATCAGCATAGAAGGAATAAATCTAACACATTTGCATACCATGTAAAATGTGAAAGTAAACAAAATATAGTTTTTATAACTATAATGTGCAAAAATTGAAATGAGTTGTGTGGTCAATGGGAACCCTGAAGGTTATTTACTTACCCATAATCTAAAAAGCTTCTTCAAAATCATGCCATTAGCTTTCTGAGGGTACTGCACAGCAGAGCTAATAATGCAAATAAGGTTCATGTAGTTAAACACTGCTATTGATATTTTTTTTTAGTTTCCCAGGAGGTCTCCTTATCTAGCAGCTATAATCATCTCCATTGTGAAGTGGTATAAATTCTATGTATCATTTAGAAAATAATAAAATTGCATAAAATATCAAGCATATTTTTCTATATGGGGTATTTTTTTTGTAAATGCCAAATTTAGAAACTACTTTCATTGAACCTATATATGCTTGAGTTATCCATCAGAAGCCCAAGGTTATTGTTACTTCTATATTAGAGTGGTAATTGAACAGTGATCTCCATCATATTTTAAGAGAAAATGTAGTAGATCTCTCTCTGTCATTTTGGAAATAGCTCAGGGTTACTGAAAAAACAAAAAAGTTTAGCGCATCCAGCAAAAGTAGGTATACACATATTTTATTCCAAATATACTTTATCAAATGTATTACATTAAAAAAAAACAAATACATATGCATACTATTATTTAGGCCTTGAATATATTTACTTATCCTCTGGATTGCAAAAATCCTCTTGTCAATCTATTTTGGACTCTGCTGTGTTCCATATTGTCACTGATGAAGAAGCACAAAGAAGGCTGATTATGGCTATTTCATCCTTCAGTCAAGCATTGGAAGACACAGGACCACAAGTCCTTGACTAACTTTTCAAGCTTATCCCCCAAAGTTGCCACTAGGTTGTAATGTTCCCTGTGTCAGAAGGATCCATCATTACCTATAATCGTAATGTCAGGGTTCCAAGTAACAAGCCCAATGCATTCAAAACACTGAGGCCTGGTGGTTACTCAAACTAAGAATTTATCAGGAATGTTATATTGGCACATCTGGGGAAAATCCAACTCTGAAGGACCTGAGGTTTTCCCCACCCAAATCAAAACCCAAAGTTCTTGCTCCCAGGTCATACGTCAATCACATGATCCAATCAAGTCACGGTCCTCATTCCAGATGGCTTTACTCCATACCTTCCAAACACCTGGTGAAGATGTACTTGGCTCCCACAGGAAAGAATGTTATTTTGGCTACATGGCTACATAGCCCCCCAGCTATCTCTGTCTCCCCACCTCACATTCCCATAACTCCAACTGGCCTTGCTGTGGCAGCCCTGAAGATGTTCCCAAAATGGCCTGACACATAATTATAGAATAACAGGGAACTTGGAAGTCTTCTAGTCCAAAGCCCTGCTCAAGCAAGAAATCTTATATCATTTCAGACAAATCACAATGAAGTTATTTGTTTTAACTGCAGTAACATTTTCAATCAAATCAAATTTTAGCTTAGTATAGTCAATGATTTGACAAATGATAAATTCAATGATTTAAATTTATAGGCCTCTATTAGAAGCTGCAATACAAATGTACTTTTTTTTTGATGCTATGAGCCATGAAATATCACGTAATACAGAGAGGGCGGGGGAGGGACACAAAATGTTCCTTTAGAACATTGTTTAAATTGCAGAACCAGTCTAAATATTACAATTAGTAACTGGATAAGTTCTTACCTGGGGTATGATTCTGAAACAAAAGATAACTTTCATAACTCCATGGCTCACAGAGTATCAGATGGGCAGTATCAAATTCCCTTGAACCTCTGATATTAAGAAACACGGTGTTCCAGAATAAGGGTGAAAATATTCATGCAGTGATGCATGCATTTTTTTCTCACCTTAAATCATGTTATGTTACAAAAGATGCAATTTAATATTATTAGCAGAGATACTGTACTACAGCTTCACATGTCAGTCTGTCAGTCTGTCTACTTACTATCTATCTATCATTTCATCTGTATATTTCTTGATCTCTGAATTTCTGATTGCTGAAGTTCTGGGAATAACATGTGCATCATCTTCCCCACAAATCTTCTACTTTCCACTCCTTGTTTCTCTACTTACTCTTATCAATAAAACTAAAAGAAATGAATTGGTTGATTCCCTGCCCTTCCATGGCCTTTGAAAAGTGGAAAACGATACAGTTTTGTGTCATTTTGGTAGGTGACTATGGTGGTTTTATTGTTCTTATTTTTATTTGAGTCTGTATTTATGTACTTCTTTAAATGGATTTTGTTGCAGTTACTTTGCAGCCCACGGATCATAAATAAATAAATACGATAAAATTGTGTGTTGTACAGTAAGTTACAGAGCACTCTCAAGGAAGAAGATTATGTAAACCTGTTTCAGTCTGGATTTATTTCCAATCATGGAAATGGCTTAGTTGACAGTGTTTTGGAAAAAAGACTCAAGATTCAGAAGGCTATGAACAGACCTGAGCAGTGGGCCCTATCCAAGATGTTGTTCAAGGGTGAGAAAAGCAAGAAAAAAACCCAAATGTGCAGGTAATAAATGGGCAATGCCTGGCTCAACAGTAATAATTGTGAGAGGGATCTTGGTGTCTAATGGACCATCATTTAAATATGAGCCAGTCCGTTTTCACAGTAGCAACCAACTGAATAGGAAAGCCACAAGTCTCCAATAGATGGAAGTAACTAGGAACTACACTGCAATCAAATCTAATAGCCACTAATAGCTATGACCTCCATGAATTGTACTAATTCCAGCAGTGAAATTCAGTAGGTTCTAGCAGGTTCGCTAGAATTGGTAGTAAATTTTCTAAGCTGTTTGGAGAACAGATTGTCAGAAGAAAACTCCTTTTGTTTTTTTCCCCACTTTACAGGGGAAAGCAGGAAATAAACATTCTGGTGTTGTTTCTAGCCTAATCTTTCTTGCCCTGCTTTTAGAAACTGCCCACCCAGTCACATGACCCCCACAGCCATGCCCACCAAGCCACGCCCACAGAACTAGTCGTAAAAAATATTGAATTCCACCAGTGACTAATTATTTTTTGAAGCATGCAGGAGAGATGAAGGAGGCTAGGGTGGACAAGCAAAGTTTTTCTAGCAGTCTTTATAGAATAGTCTGTCCTCAAGATTAGATTAATACCTTCATTATTGGTCTCTATAAAAGGCAGAACTCAAAAGGCCTTTTTGGAGAATGGTCACCATCACACATATAGCTTGACCAGTGTTTCTGTTTCTGTTGGATGTTATGTTTTTAATCCTGTGTGTACATTTTTGCTGCGAACAGTATGATAACTACTAGGAGTTGCTTATTTATGCTGTATCTTAAATAGACAGAAAGAGAATAGTGAAATTTAATTGATTCAAAGTGTAACAAAGCCCTATCCCACCCCAATAGTTAGGATAAAAAAATAGTTCCAGAGGCAGAAATAAAGGTTTGAGGAATTAGAAGCAGGTCAAATCACAGCAATAAGTTACATATGCCAAAACAAGAGACCAACAACCTTGGCCAAATGTTCCTCTGTGAACAGGTCCTATGGAATGTACATGCTGTGCTCCAAACTTATTGGGACAAAATGTATATCTTGAGTCTTGAAAACTCATTTCAGTCCTGTTGCAGCACACAAAGCTTTCTGGCAACCGTGTTCCTTCATGTTGTCATTTAGGATAAAAGAAATTCAAGAGGAAACATGATTCAAATAGGGAAAATGAATATCAGTGACATCTGCCATGGCTTCCAACAATAAGTACATGAAAAGTACTTGAAAGTACATGGATAACATCTATACTCAGTAAGCTAAAACTTGAAAAATAAATAGGGCCAGTTTAATCCTTTTCTTCTCCCTTCTTTTTTTTTCTATTAAATGCACTTAATAGAATAAGCACACAAATGCATTTCACAGAATAAGAAGCAAACAAAATTTGCTCAGGACAATTTTTATTTGATCAATAATTCTACCTGTATCTTTCATCAATGTATTTCTTTACTTGGTGGTTGAGTTCAATTGCCCTATAATGCAAGAAAAGCTCTCCCCACCCCCCAATAAATGGGAGCAGGATATGTTCCAGCATTTCTGCTTGTTTATTCAAAAATTCCTGATCAGATCTGAAAATCTTGCTGAGCGCAGCAACTTTTCCCTGTAGGTTACACATGGGAAAAAAATAAATAACAGGACACATTTGGAGATAAATTAAGGAGATAGGTTTGTCTCTTGTGCATTTCACAGTATTTAATGGGCAATCCTGTTCCTTGTACTTAGGAAAAAAAATGCTTAGGGATTTGCTCAGTAATTTATCAGTTGCTTACTGACCACTGAATTTACCAGGTATCTTCAGACATAGTGAACCTGCTGTGCTGGGAATGCACCAGCAACATCTGAACCTGCTATTCATTCTGGTGGAATGTTAATGGAAAACAGCCAGTTGAGCTGATCAGTGCAAAAGGTTCCTTAACAGACCATATAGCCTTCTTTTTGTTATCTGCATTAATGGCAGAGAAAACATTATGAGGAATGAACTGATGTGATGTCTAGCAGAAATAACTACTGCAGGGGAACAGGATAATATCATCAACATGCCATCAGGAAGATATTTGAAAGGAATTAAGCACCAAAAATAAAACTTTTATGAATTAAAAAAGATTACTCTGCAGCTCCATTCAGTAGTGTCTCTAAACATTGCTATTAAATGCAGAAAATAAATTGGATGGAGACTTTTAATTCCTTTTATTATTTTTTTAGGAGATGAAATGCTTTATTACAATTAAACTCATCTGAAACTTATTATTCTTTCAGTATGCTAATTAATAGAGTAAGATCATGGAATTGTTAATTAAAATACAACACCTCAGGGAAACTGAAATTAATTTTGATGTCCTAATCGAGCTACCATTATGTCATTAAATCTTCCCAATACTTTGTTTGTTTGTTTTAAAAAAGAGATGTAGACGAGGTTTTTTTTAATGTAGTTTGCATTTGTAATAGAACTGTAGAATGACACAATTTTAATGTGGGCAAATGTGATGAGTCAGTAGAATTACAATTGTGGATGCAACAAGAATGGAAATCTTGATAAGCTAAGAGTAAATCATGATCCACTCTTAATAGATCATTGGCAGACTCTTAGTTTGAAGCCCATACTCCAAATGGGGCAATGCTAAGCTAACCAGGTTATCTGACGGACTGTCTCTTGCTGGTTACATCTACCTGACCCATCAGAGCAGGGAGGCAGGGAGTGTTGTGAGAGAGATACATCTTGTGGGACCCAGAAGAAAGGCCTTTTCTGTGTTAGCTCTCTCTCTGGAACATCATTCCCCAAGAATGATGACTCCTACTCTAATACTCTTCCAGAAGGCATTGAAGACCTGGTTCTGCCTGGGAGTCCAGAATGTGATGGAATCCATTAAATGATTCGTGTGATCTGCTGTTGCCAGGATAGGCGGGGCTGATTTTATTGTATTACAGTGTTTTTTATTATATTAATTTATTTGTTTCTACTACTAGTTTTATTGTTCTAATGTGGTTTTATACTTGTAAGCTGCCTTG
>JAEANM010027310.1:0-10567 GCA_017656035.1 Myanophis thanlyinensis | reverse complement strand
CTTTATAACAATTTATTGACTGTTCAAAGTTACAACAGCAGTGAAAAATGTGACTTATGATTGTTTTTCACACTTACTACCATCACAGCATCCCCATGGTCACATGATCAAAATTTAGATGCTTGACAATTGGTTCATATTTATGATGGTCGCAGTGTCTTGGGGTCATGTGATCCCCTTTTGTAATCTTCTGACAAGCAAAGTCAATGGGGAAAGCAGATTCAGTTAACAACTGGGGTACTCACTTATCAACTGCAGTGATTTACTTTAACAACTGTGGCAAGAAAAGTTATAAAATGGGGAAAAATATCATTTAAGAAATGTCTCTCTTAACAGAAATTTTGAGCTCAATTATTGTATTGAGTACTACCTGTATTACCTCGCCTCCAGCTTGCACAGGTGGGGAGCTGCATTCACATGCTTACCTACCACTTCCGAATGGCTCATGGCCCAGTTAATGGGCCGCTGCCCGGGGATTGGAGACCTATAACCTAGGCTATCCAAGAGATCACTAACTTTGAACATTGGACACCCACTGAATATTTCTCCACTCAATTTATTTGCCAGTAGTCTATGCAAAGTCATATTTTTCTAAAGGATGTGTCTGGAATTTTTTACTTCTCAAGTATTTGGTGCCAGGGTTCCACACAATATCAGGAACGGAATCAGAATTCCAAAGAGACGAAAGTCCTTAGAATAAGATTTTATTGAAGACATTATACTGGTATGGTCTGGAGAAATCCTGAATCTAAAATTCCTGGGCTTTCTCCACCCAAGTAAAATTTAAAGTTCCACCCCACTAATTATCACATGTTAATTTCTCACCAACCCCTTCAAAGAAAGTTTCAACGTTCAGTTCAGACCCTCCCCTCGCAGGTGGCCTCAACTCAGAAAACTTTCACATCAGAAACTATTTGAGAAGAATGCAAAATAGATAACGGCCTCCTTGGTTCTATGAACCTCCACTCCCCCAACACACTGGCATATCTAAGGAAAAATGTGTCAAAGCCAAAAGTCCTGTATAATATGAAAAAGCAATAACTAATACTTTTCAGCAGAAAAGCTCCCCAATCCAAAAGTCTCCTTTTAGGCTTGACATTTGGTCTATGTTGGAGGTCTTCTGGTTGATATCATGATGTTAACGGCTGGAAAATAGCAGGGCTCTGCTGGGCTCCGTGAACTGCAGCCAGCAACTGCTTGCTTGGTGACCCTATGGGGTTAAACCACCCTGGTGTGGTGTTAAAGAAAAGAGAGGTGCTTTGTTGACCACAAGGAAACCGCAATTTCCTTGTGGATCCGAAGAAAGCTCTCCCGAACAGCAGCAGGGACAATGGCCATTTTGGTCTGTCACAAGCTGGGACAACCAGGATAATAAGATTTCCTGCTGGAGTGGTGTGTGGACAGAGCAATGAAGCTGGGTGAGATAACTTTCAACTGTTACCTTAGAGAATTAGCCCAAGTAAAAGTTCCAAAAAATGAGCTCCTAACGTTAAGAAAGCGGTGATTGGATTTATGGAGAAAGATTAAAGACTAAAAATTAAAGAGAAAGATTAAAGATTAAAGACCTAGACGTAAAAGGAACACTTAAAGGATAATTTAAAATATAGAAAGCCTGGAAAAGTTAAATAACATTGTGAAAAGTGATTATTGGGAAAAGTTGCTTTCCTAAACTTTATTTCTAACCCCCCTGACTGGATGACATCAATTGTTTCTGACTTTTACATTCTGTTAAAAGCTGGAATTGGGAGCAGGAGAGCCATCTGTTGGAGGAAAAAAATCATTACAATGTATTAAATCTAAAGGAGTGAGGAAAAGAGTGAAAACAATAACACTTGGAATAACACCTGGAAGGCTACTTGCCCTTGGCTTTACCTTAGTAGATGGTTTGGAGAGTGGGAAATACTCACTGAGCTTTTTGAAGATCCATAAGGCAACTTAAACCAAACACTGGCATCTTTATTGGAACTATGCCGTGAAAAGTGGATTTGAAAGATTTGAAGAAACCTGGTGGGCTAAATTGGATTTGGGTTAACACCACGGGATAGACTATCCCACAAAGCAAAAAAAGAAAAGTGACAGAAGGGGAAAAGAAAAAAAGAGAAGAAGAAGAAAAGATAAATAAGACTTTAAAATCTGGACAATTGGGAAGGTATAATTTGGAAATTATAAAAACTGAATGGTCAAGCTTAAAAGGAAAATTTTGTGCTGAAAATTTATTAGAGGGTGCTTTTGCAATATTACAATAGGCCTTTTAGCTTTGACACATTTCTAGAAAGGCCGATGGGTCAGGGGAGTGGAGGTTGATAAAACCCACTCGGAGGCTGTTATCTATTCTGCATTCTTTTAAAATATTTCTCAGGAAAATCTTCCTTGAGTTGTGGACACCTGTTAGAGGAGGTCCTGAAATGAACATTGGAACTTTCTTTGAAGGGGTTGGCGAGAAATTAACATGCAATAATTAGTGGGGTGGAACTTTCAGTTTACTTGGGTGGAGAAAGCCCGGGGAATTTCAGATTCAGGATTTCTCCAGACCGTACCAATACAAGGTCTTCAATAAAATCTTATTCTATGGACTTTCATCTCTTTGGAGTTCTGATTGAGTTGCTGATGTTGTGTGGAACCCTGACACTGAACAGCACAAATTTATAATATTTAAAGCCTAGAAATTTTTGAGGTTTGGAGTAATAAATTTGGGGAATGATTAAACATTATTAACAATTGATTTTTTTAGAGTTTTCAAACGTTGGGATATTGAAATACTAGAGGTATATTAATTTGGTACAAAATGACCCAGCAGGAGACAAAGTTTTATGAGGAAATGTTAAAAATGCTAACAAAGAATTGTAAGTAGTTGATGGGAATAGTTAAAGATAAAGATGTGAAAGTAGAAAGCCCCTAACAAACAGTGAGAAAAGATGAATATAATAAACTGAAGATGGATGAGAAGTTAAAAGGAATGGTAGAGGAGTCAAAGCAAAATAAATTACAAGAAGATAAAAATAATCTACAAGCAGATGAAAACACTGAAAAGACAGTAATAGTAAATATTAAAAATCAAACAGGTAATCCCTTAAGAGCTTACAATAGAATAGAGACAAAAAAGAAAGACTTTCCAAAAATAATGAAAGGTTTATGGATGGATGAACAAAAGATGCAGCAAAAGGAGATAAAGGATAAGGCATAGGATAAAGGATAAATAGTCTGTGCAAAGATGTTAATAAGACACATATGATTCTAAGAGGGAAACATAAAAGAACCACCAAAAAATTAATAAATTCTTAAAAGGTTGAGAAACGATGGATAGAGATACAATATTTTGCAATGTAGTAACTATATTAAAAACCAATAGAATCCATCCACAACGCCCTGAGAGCTGGCACTGCCATCTATAAGCGGGACTTCCATCAGGTGACATGGACCCATACAAGGCTGCATCATACAATGTGTGGAAAACAGTGAAGGAGGCTATGCTGTGCTATAGGAGAAAACTAGAGTCATAGCTCCAACGAAGTGAGTCCAGGAGCCTGTGACAAGGTCTACGAACAATAACAGACTATAAACTACCAACATCCAGTAAGATGACCGCAGATTTGTCCCTGGCAGATGAGCTGAACATCTTCTATGCTCACTTCAAGACTGCAGCTAATGGAGCCAACGGTGCTAGCAATGCTAATGCTAACGATCCCCATATGCTTCAAAGAGTCCACCATTGTCCCCGTCCCCAAGAAACCACATCCTGCTTCCCTCAATGACTACTGCCTTGACCTCAATAGTGATGAAATGCTTTGAGCGACTGGTCAGTGATCTCATCACTTCTTCACTACCCGAACACACTGGGCCCCCTACAGTTTGCATATCGTCAAAACCGCTCAACTGATGATGCCATTGCTCACCTCCACACAACACTCACTCACCTGGACACTAGAAAAGGGAACTATGTCAAAATTTGTGGACTATAGCTCAGTGTTCAACACCATAATTCCCTCCACACTCACCGTCAAGCTGGAGCACCTGGGACTCAGCCCACCTCTATGTCCAATTTTCTGACTGGGAGACCAGAGGCTGTAAGGATGGGTGGACATGTCTCAGCCTCACTCACCCTCAACACCGGAGCCCCCCAGGGCTGTGTTCTGAGCCCCCTACTGTACTCCCTTTATCTGTACGGTCACTACCAACTCCACCACCATCATCAAGTTTGCTGACGACATTGTCGTGGTGGGCCTGATCTCCAACAACAAGCATCATCCGCAGCAAGCTCCCTGAACTGACTCTATCTACAACAAACGATGCTGGACTACAGCCAGGAAGATAATGAAGGACCTCAGTCATCCCAACAATGGACTGTTTGCCACAATGAGGTCAGGAAAGCATTTCCACTCTCTGAAGGCCAACACAGAGAGATTGAGGAGAAGCTTTTTTCCACATATTCTACGCAATACCATAACAACACTCAGGACTAAAACAGAAATCCCTATTTAATTACCTCATTCCCTAACTTATTCACCTATCTTGTCTAGATTATTCTCTTGCTCTATTACTTATGGTTGCAGGCAGTCACATAAGCATTTCACTGCATTTTGTACTATGTATGACTGTGTACGTATGTGACAAATAAAATTTGAATTTGAAAAGAAATAAGTTCAAACTGAGAAAATAAAAGCATATACATAAATATGTAATAGAATTCATTATAAACAAATATATTAAGACTAAAAGGTGGAAGACTAAGATCAGATATATCTAAATGTACTATTATGATAACAGGTACAAAAATATATTGGAATATATAGCCTTGAAAGATTGTAAATGCAGGGGAGTTAAAGATATAATTTGGGGACTAATTAAATCCTATTAACAACTGGTTTTATTGGTGTCTATAGAAAACTGAGATACTGAAAATGTGGTAAACTACTGGATGATATTTATAACACTAAAACATCAAGAGATTTAATAGGGGTTAACAAGTATATTGTACGAAGAACTGTTATTGATGTTTATATATATTGTTTGGAAAAAATGATAATCATAAAGAGTAGTATTGTTTAAAGATGAGGTGAATATAGAAGAACCCCAGCAAACAGGAAAAATAAATAAGTATAAATTGGGAAATAGTATAATATATATTGATACATAAAATAATATTTATTATTTATTTATTATCATAATTTATATACTGCCCCCTCTCCCTAGGGACTCGGGGCGGAGTACAGCCAGATAAAAAACACATACCAAGACAATTAAAACCAGTTAAAATAATTAAATAGGGCTGTTGAATTATAAAATAAATGGTTTAAAATCTAAAAATTTAAAATCAACAATTAAAATTTAGAATTATTTAAAAATTTTTAAAACCCCCAAATATCAGGTATCAGGCCAGGCCAGCTTGATGAAATAAATGAGTTTTTAGGGCACGTCGGAAACCCCGGAGGTCCGGGATGGTACGAATCTCCAGGGGCAGGTAATTCCACAGGGAGGGCGCCGCCACAGAGAAGGCTCGTACCCTCGGGGCGACAGACAACAACGTCCTGACAATGGAACCCTGAGGAGGCCAACCCTGTGGGAACGCACCGGTCGGCTGGAGGCTGATGGTGGCAACAGGCGGTCTTGTAAGTACCCGGGTCCCAAGCCATGGAGCGCTTTAAAGGTGATCACCAGCACCTTGAATCGCACCCGAAAGGCCACAGGAAGCCAGTGCAGCTCGCGCAGGAGAGGTGTAACATGGGATCTCCGAGGAGCTCCCATAATTACCCGCGCGGCTGCAATCTGAACCAACTGCAGCCTCCGGATGCTCTTCAAGGGGAGCCCCATGTAGAGAGCATTGGCATAATCCAGACGGGAGGTCACAAGGGCAGAAGTGACTGTTCAAAGAGCGCCCCGATCCAGAAAGGCAAGAACTGGGCAATCCTACGGACCTGATAAAAGGCCCCCCTGGAGACGGCTGCGATATGGTCGTCCAACGACAGCCATGCATCCAGGAGGACACCCAAGTTGCAAGCCCTTTCCGCGGGGGACAGAATTCCCCCCCCCCCACGGCCAGCGATAGCACATGCTGGCTGTATCTGGGCGCTGGGAATGACAGCCACTCGGTCTTGGCTGGATTGAGTTGGAGCCTATTGGAGCCTATATTATAATATATTATTATAATTATAATGAGTATTTATTTATTTGTTTATTTATTTGGATTTATTAAGGCTAAAAGTTGGAAGATAACTCTATATGTAACTGTATTATTGTTAGCATTGTGTAAAAAATATATTAACCCAGTCATTACACTGTCTACAAAAATGTTTGTTGTTTAAGGAAAATTACAATAAAACATATATTAAATAAGTATTGGGTCTATGTGGGAGAAAGAATATCCAGTATAGAAGCAGGTATGTACTTTTTCCTGTGTTGTCAACCACAGGAATGACTCTGTCTTCTGATGCTTCTGTTTCTCCAGGCCCCTCAGCTGAAGTAACTACTCACATGCTGAATGTCAATGAGACCCTCTTGAACTGCTCTATCTGCAACTTTTATCCTGAAGAGATAGATGCCAACTGGATGAAGGATGGAGAGATTTGGGATCAAGCGACTTTTCGTGGGGATACCATCCGTAATTGGGATGGGACCTACTGCACCTGGATCAGCATTGACATTAACACCATGGAGGAGAACCGCTACCATTGCTGTGTTGATCATGATGGCTTGCAGAAAGCCCTCAGTGTAAAAGGTGACAAACTGTAGTGAGTGGGAGAATTGTGGGTGATGAATTTCAGCCTGGCAGCTCCCTGCCTTGGTTTTATTCTATTGAAATACTCCCATTATTTTAGTTTGTGGGCTTGCAGTGAAGAGTCTGTACAATTTCTCTGAAATTATTTAAAGATGGTTGAAAAATTTCAGCACACTAATACAGGCTAATTGCAATGAGATGTACTTGGATCTCTAATGTTCTCTATCCAATTTACTGCCATCAATGCTGTATTTGTTGTTGTTAGTCACAAAGTCATGTTCCACCATCGCGACCCCATGGACAACGTTCCTCAAGACCTTCCTGTCCTCTACCATCCCCTGGAGTCCATTTCAGCTCATGCCAACTGCTTCAGTGACTCCATCCAGCCACCTCATTCTCTGCCATCCCCTTCGTCTTTTGCCCTCAATCATTCCCAGCATTAGGCTCTTCTCCAGTGAGCCCTTCCTTCTCATTAGGTGTCCAAAGTATTTGAGTTTCATCTTCAGGATCTGGCCTTCTAAAGAACAGTTAGGGTTGATCTCCTCTAGGACTGACGTATTTGTTCACCTTGGTGGCGCAGTGGTTAAAGTGCAGTACAGCAGTACTTCTGCTGTCTGCCAGTTCAAATCCCATCAGGCTCAAGGTTGACTCAGCCTTCCATCCTTCTGAGGTGGTTAAAATGAGGATCCAGATTGTTGGGGGCAATATGCTGATTCCCTCTTGCTTAGAAAGGGCTGAAAGCACTATAAAGCAGTATATAAGTCTAAGTGTTATTGCTATTGCAGTCCAAAGGACTCGCAGGAGTCTTTTCCAGTACCATAGTTCCAAGAATGCAGTATTAGATATGGTTCTACTGTCTTCTACACATTTTTTTCCCAATCATGTTCACATTATAGGCAGTCATTGAATTAGTATTACAGTTTGGCATGGAGACTTAGTTATAAAATAGGGCAGTCATCAGGAAAGTTCCCATATGACCTGACTTGGTTTTATGTCAGTTTTTATGGTGGTCATAAAACAAGTTAAGAGAACCAGATGATTGTTAAGTGAACATGTGGTTGTTATGTGAATCCAGTATATCCAAAAGGTGCTTTTTTGTCACTCTCCTGCCATAAATGCATTACATCATTTTTTTAATTAATAGAAACAATAGTCTATTCCAATTGAAGAAATTGCATATTTCTTCAATCCAGTTTTCGATATCCAAGGTACTTTTCCAGTATACCAATAGTGGGAAGAATAACCAATATTCCTGCAAAAGAGTAAGGTTCCACAATTTTGGAATATAATTCAGAATAATATTGACTTTAAGACTGACATTTTAATGTATTCTCGAAAGAAGTGCAATCTGGACAAGAAAAGTCTAACGTATCTTCAAATTTCTAACAAGTCCAACAGTGAGAATCTAGAGTCCAACCTTTCTGATTCATTCTTTGACCACTCCAATAAAATATATGGATAGATAACTTCAACTTTAAATCTAAGGAAACAACATTTAGATGTTAAAAATAACCTTTAAAACAAAGATTGATCCTCCATCATCTGATATTCCAACGCATTACTCCATAATTCATAAACATTTCAACTTCATAGTTGATTCAACTATTCAGTTCAATTGGGCAATCAGAAGTCTCTCCTTCATGCCCAGTTGCTTCGTTCCTTGATTAGATTCCATCCATTGTTTCTTGTCCTGCCTTCTGGTGTTTTGGAAAATAAATTGACCCCCCTCCTCTTTGTGGCAGTCTCTCAAATACTGGAATGCTGCTATCACAACCCGCATGATATCCGGCAATGCAGCGAGACTCTTGATCTGTAATCTACACTGGTTGCCAGTTTGCTTGGGGCAATGAAGCACAGGTGGGAAATGATTCATGATGCTGGTTATGATCTATAAAGCCCTATATGGTGTAGGGCCTAGTTTCCTGAGGGGCTGCCTGTCTCCCATACTGTTTGTCCAGCCAATTTAAGATGAGAGGCCTGCTTTAATCCTCTCCACAAACATTACTACTACTTTGGTTTCCTTTTAATTACTTTGCTTTTTTCCCCGATTAAGCTCCAACAATCCAAACTGAGGAAAATTTCCAGCAATTAGTCATCATTTGCTGTGTTACCATAATCCTTGGCATCCTTATCCTACTGTCTATAAGTATTGGAATCTTTTGCTACAGTAAGTATCCTGTAAAATGTCTTTGCTGTTGTGGGTAGTAAGATGTGAAAGCTGTTTTCCTTCCAAGTTTCCCTTTGGGGCACTTCTGTGCAACTTTCTTCCACATTTCTTTGGAGCTCAGCTAGTCAGGATCAAATTACTGAAGTGAGCAATAAGTTAGCAAGTAGCACTGTATTCTAACCACTGAGCCACCACAGCTCTTAGAAAGATACTTTATAACAGGGGTCCTCAAACCTGTAGTGGAATTCCAATTTTTTGAGTACCGGTTCTGTGGGTGTGGCTTGGTGGGTGTGGCTGGGGGGGTTCATGTGACTGGGTGGGCAGTTTCTGTAAGCAGGGCAATAAAGATTTGGCTGGAAACAACACCAGAATGTTTTTTTTCCTGCCTTCCTTACAGGATTCTGCAAGATAAAATCGCTCAGATTCGGGGAGGACTGGGCTTTTCTGGACGGGGTGGGTGGGGCTGGTCTTGGGTGAGACCATCTGGGCTGAGTTCGACCCTGTGACCCCAGATACAGTGGACAGATTGCTGGGTAGCCTTAATGCCACCACATGCCCATTAGATCCTTGTCCCTCCTGGTTAGTGTTGGCTACCCGGGAGGTGATGTGAGGCTGGTTCCAGGGAATTATTAATGCTTCTTTGAGAGAGGGGTCCTTGCCTGCCGCCTTGAAAGAGGTGGTGGTGAGGCCCCTCCTCAAGAAGCTGTCCCTGGACCCAGCCTTGTTGTCTAATTATCGGCCGGTCTCCAACCTTCGTTTTTTAGCGAAGGCTGTTGAGACTGTGGTGGCACGACAGCTTCCTCAGCATCTGTATGAAGCATTGTATGTGGCCCCCCTCCAATCGGGCTTCAGGCCTGGTTTCAGCACAGAGATGGCTTTGGTCACGTTGGTTGATGATCTCTGGAGGGCTCGGGACAGGGGTTATTCCTCTGTCCTGGTCCTATTATAAATTGAATAAAATAAATAAATAAAGAAATAAAGAAAATTAGACCTCTCAGCGGCTTTTGATACTGTCGACCACAGTATCTCATTGCAGCGGTTGGAGGGGTTAGGAGTGGGGGGCACTGTTCTGTGGTGGTTCTCCTCCTTCCTCTCTGGCCGCTCGCAATTTGTGTTGGTGGGGGGCAGAGATCGACCTTGAGGCCCCTAGTGTGTGGGGTGCCTCAGGGGTCGGTGCTCTCCCTCCTGCTGTTTAACATCTATATGAAGCCACTGGGTGAGATCATCCATGGCTTTGGGGTGAGTTTTCATCAGTATGCTGATGATACTCAGCTGTACATCTCCACCCCAAGCCACCCCAACAAAGCAGTTGAAGTGATGGGCCGTTGCCTGGAGGCCGTGCGGAGTTGGATGGGTGAAAATAGGCTCCAGCTCAATCCGGCCGAGTGGCTGTGGTTTCCTGCGCCCAGATACAGCCAGCTTACTCTATCGCTGGCCATGGGGGGCGAAACTTTGTCCCCCGTGGAAAGGACTCGCAACTTGGGTGTCCTCCTGGATGTACAGCTGTCATTGGAAGAACATATTGCAGCCGTCTCCAGGGGGGCCTTCTATCACGTTCATAGGATTGCCCAGTTGCGGTCCTTCCTGCATCGGGGTGCTCTTCGCACAGTTACTTCTGCCCTTGTGACCTCCCGTCTAGACTATGCCAATGCTCTCTACATGGGGCTCCCCTTGAAGAGCATCCGAAG
>JAEANM010027308.1:0-10568 GCA_017656035.1 Myanophis thanlyinensis | reverse complement strand
AATTAGATATATATATATATATATATATATGGAGATCCTTGTTTAAATTAATGCCACTGCTGCATGTTCTCCAATTCTGGTTGTCCCATTTTTATATTGACAAATTTTACTTTTACAAATCTATGCTAAATTTTGAGGATTTTTGCATGATCATCACATGTGACAAAATATTCCTTTTTTCTTACAGCATTTGCAACATTTATCATTTTATGGTTTGTCCATCTTGGACGTATACTCCATCTGTAAAACAGTTTATACTAATCTCCCCAAATTGTACCTTGGAATAAATTTCATTGGTTTTTTTCCCCCATCTCTTTCCATTATTCTCATTTGAGATTTGACATCCATTTGATCATGCAATATTTAATTTGTTCTGTCTCTGTGCCATATTTCAGTATCAATCTTTAATCCATCCCAACACATGATCTTCATTCTGAACAAGCATTTCAAATTTAGTCATTTTTTCCCTCAAAGTTTCTTCTTTCTGCAAGTGACATTTTACTCTTCCAGCAATTTGTTCATTCATTAACTTACTGTAAATTCCTATCTTCATTGTTGAATTTTTGATCATTTGCTTGATTCATCTGATGATTTCACTGCCCTCCACTTGTACACAAGCATGGCAAAAATATGCCTGAGTAATATTTAAGAAAGGGTGTGTCTCATATGCCTTCATCTTGCTTCTTGCACGTGAATAAGATAACTTGAAAGTTGTTTATTATGAACCTTTTTACATTCCAGAATTAAAAAGTTCTGAGGGGAGAATGATCCACTTTAGGAAACAATGGAAAGATGCTGAATGTGGCTGAGGAGAGGGGACACACCCATATCAGCTGACTGAACTTCTGATCTCATCCTCTTCCGATTCCTGATTTTACAACCAGATGTGGGTGATGACACACAACATGTTTCAGTGAAGGGAATGAAATGTAACACATTTAAGATTGTCCTTGCAAAGTCTTGGACTACTTTCAACATGGGCAGAGTGTCTCACATAGCTGGTAATAAGTTGAAGGGATAGGGCTGAAAGAAGTTCAGTCCTATTGACAATCTTAAGTATGATTAGATACATGTTTGGAAGTGTTTTGTGTATCTTCCCTGGGATGCAGGATCTTCACTGCACATTCAATTTCGCTGTACCCATTGACAATAAAGGATTGAATTAAGAAGAAATGGAGCTTTTTGCTAATAAACTGTAGTCATTGTTATCCCAATCCCAACCCACTTACTCTTGTGGAAAGCGAAATGGAATGCTAGGGAGTGAAGCAAATAGGTTAGGATCCTGACTGATAGGTAGCTTGTGTTTTTGCACAGGAGCAGCCACAGGTGTTCTCCATTTGCTTTTTCCTGGTACAGTGAAAAGCCACTTTCCTTCCAGAGACCAGAGCTCCAAAACGGGGTGCTGCACATCAGGAGATGGCTTTTCCGAGTCACTTAAGGACAACTACTAGGCCATTAACAAAAACTACCATTTTGATAAAGGAGTATATTTGTAAACTCAGGGTTGAAATGAGGGGGTTCTATGTGCTCTCTGAGCCCGGTTGTTTTCTTGCAGACGTTTCATTCAGGTAACCTCAACGTACAATTCTATTTTGTAGTCTTTTAGTAGAAAGACAGGGTTAGGATCGCGCGTCCCGCAAGCGATCCAAGCTTGCCAGGGCGGCGCCAGGCGCGATCCAGCCGGCGGATAAACAAAGGCTGAAGGGCGCGCAGGGCGATGCTCGGGCGCCGGGAAGCAGCAGCCATTTCCAAACAAAGGACTTCCTTCTCTGAGGGGCGGCTTGGTAGGAGACGAGCTCCTTAACACCCCGCCAGACTCCACCGAGCCTCCATCCGCGCGCTCGGCTCGGCTCGGCTCGGCTCGGCTCTTTTTGGGGGAGCGCGCGCTCCGGCACCTTCTCCCGCATCATTCACACAGGCGCGGGCGCGCGCGCGGAGCCAGCAGCCCGTGGATTTTTCCGGCCGAGCCCGAGACGGCGCGGCCACTCTCTCCTCCCCGAAGCGTGGCCCGGAGAACTGAGGCCGGCCGGCTGAAGGCATAACCCGGGAGGTTTCCCCCACTCAGCGGCGCTGCGTCGCATATGGACGGTCAGGCGCATCTCTCCCCGCGCTGCCTTTGAAGGCGGGAACGGTGCGGGTTTTTGGGTGGGTGGGCGGTGGCGGCGCCTCAGCCTGCCGTTGACTGCGAGGGTTGCAACCGGACGGGGAGAGCCGCCTTCACGAGTGGACGACGGGACGCGTCCGCCTGACAGGCCGGCCCAAGGTGAGGGGGGCGCTCCCCGCCAACTTCTCCCGCGCGGGCCATACGCTGCGGGGATCCGTACCTGGCGCGCCGGGGTTTGGAAGAGGCTGCGCTTTTACGCAGCTTCCTCGCAGGGATCCCCAAGCAAAGCAAGCGGCGGGGGAAGGCTTTGCCGACTTGCTCCTTCCCCGGCTCCCATGTAATACGGATTTCACCCTGGGCTTTGGTTGGATGAGAGGTTGGCGCTCTGCACGAACTGTGGATCCTCCGGAGGAAGGAACCCTAACCCTTGCCTCGTAAATCTGGTAAATGCACCGTTCGGAATTGCAGTTTGGAAGCCGGGGAGAGCGAGCGAGGGAGCCAGACAGCCAGAGGCAACCAGGGGAAATATCTTCCTTAATCGAGATTGTGGAGCCAGATCCCCCCCCCCCATATTCTGGCTTCCCCACCCCCTTCCAGTAATCCATTTCGCCGCCTGTACAGTAGGACCGCAGCTGCACTGAGCATGCTCTCCCCCACACTGGGCATCCATCCTCCTCTCCGTTTCTCTGGCTCTTTCTCGCCCAAACCCTTCAAATAGGCAGAGAACTTTCCTGTGATTTTCGTTGGGTTGCTTGCATTTTGATTTCCCTTCAAATTTTGCTTTGTGGGCTGTCGTTATTCAAGCTTGCCTCTTCCGTTGTGGGAAAAGGCACATGCTGTCATCTAGATTTGTCTTAATGTTTGTTAATAACAGTTGGTTTGATCCTTCACTCCTTTCCTCCCCCCCTCCCTGAATCATGGTGCTTAGCAATTCTTAAGAAATGCCAGAAGATTGCTGGATGAAAACAGCTGTTTTACAATCTCCATCTCTCCTTTCCAATTTAAATTTTGCCCATCAAAACAAAGGGTATAATTGAATTTAGGGGAACTAAAGAGAGGCTTGGAAGGAAGGTTGGTTTGATAGAGCCGCACTACTCAAGATGTAGATGCAACTGCCCTCCAAATTAAAACCTATTCCTGCTTCTCAAGGAGCAATTACAATCCTTAAACTCAGATGAAATCCTGTTTATTTTAAAAACAGTAAACATGCCTAATTTTTAAATTTTAGGATAACCTGTCAGTCCCAGCATCTCAGCCGGCTTAAGAAAAAAAGATAGATGAATTGGTGTTTGACAAAAATAGGTTACCATCTGGCCAAGCTGAAGAATTTATAATTATATAATCCTGATATCTACTCAGAAGTAATGCCAATTATATTTAGGTGATTTTTCCCTCCCAAGAATAAGATTCTAAGCTTCCAATGAGTACACAGATTTCTGCAAATGGCTGGCTGAAGACACTCAAATTAGTTTTTACTAACAGCTGCTTAAATCTTTGAGGGTTACGTCTTCTAGAATTTCAAAGAGAAATTCTGGGATTCATCATTGCAGCACATCTGGATCAAAGACACAGAAAGGCTGGTAAAACTGATGTTCACTAGTATACATTTGCTGCAATGTAAAGGCATTGGGTTACCTCTGAACCAATGGACAGTTCTAAAACATGCTTATTTTAGGGAACTACTGTTCCCATCTCTAACTGATCCCTGCAGAATTCTCCTTTAGGATTTCACTTTGGGATTATTTTTCTTGAGAAAGCCTGTGCATGGTATTATGAATTTATTGTTGTTTCACATAGCAGAATATAGATATTTTCTCCTTCTGAAGGAGAAATCCAGAAAGTTCTCTAGCATGAAAAGATTCCCTTTAAAGGTTACTTTGCTTCCTTTTTCCACCAAGAGCAGGAACAGCTTTAATCTTTTTGATAGCAAACATATTTTGTAGTTTGACTTTTTTCCTCTAATTGTCTCTGGCTTCACATTAACCTTTCATTTGAACTAGATGTGTGCTGCCTTTCCCAGGGCAAGCTGAACAAATAATATATTAATATACCATAGGAAATGTTGTCTAGGTCTAACCTAGCATAAATACAACGTGACCCTAATCAAGATGGACAGATAATTTCATTTAGAAATCTGCTTCCTTCTAACTTCTTTTTTACAGCTGGGGACAAGAAACTTGCAAGATGGAAATAGGCCTTAATCAAATGCAGGAGATTATTTTCCATTTTCAGGATGGCTAGATAGGCTGAAGGAACTGAGAATCTCTTGTATTTTGGGGTGAGGTGGCAGAGGAAAGTATTTCCATCTGTCAGGTGTGTTATACTTCAAGTAGAGTGATGGGTGTGATATAAGGAGTGGTACCTGCCATCTAGCAAACATTTTTATTACTCATGGAGCCCTCACATGTGATGTCTTCAAAAATTTAGTTTGTGCTTTTTTAATATGCAAAATAGGTACTTTAGGCTTACTGTGCTGGTTTTACATATGAAAAAAGCAAATCTCAAAATTAGAAGATGCCATTTGACCTCTTGGTGATGTTACTGTCATATCTGCTCTGAGAGGCTGATTTGAGCACACAACACTTTCAAGATCCTCAAAATGATCCATTTCACACTCCACACGAAATGTGGTGCCTGAAGCATTTTGAAGCAAAATACTGTAGTTTGCACACACCTAAATACGATATTTCATGATGGTTTCTTCATGCTGTAGCTCAAGGATCTAGTGAGGATTACCATATCAGTTGTGGACTGCTAGATTTAATGAAGAATACAAGTCGTCTTCGACTTACAACACTTCATTTAATGACTGTTTGAAGTTACAAAGGAACTGGAAAAAATTGACGTGACCGTTTTTCATGCGACTTGTAGCATCTCCGTGGTCATGTGATCAAAATTCAGATGCTTGGCAATTGGCTCATATTTATGATGGTTGCAGAATCCCAGAAGTCATGTGATCACCTTTTGCCACCTTATGTCAAGCAAAGTCAATGGGGAAGCCAGGTCACACTTAACAACCGTGTTACTAATTGAACAACTGTAAGTTAGAGATTCACTTAACAACTGTGGCAAGAAAGGTCATAAAATGAGCAAAGCTCACTTAACAACTGTCTTGCTTAGTAATGGAAATTATGGGCTTAATTGTGGCCGTAGGTTGAGGACCACCTGTATCATATTAAAGGGTGCTAAAGAGCAGGCCTGTGTCAGATTGCAGATGACAGTGCTAATATGAGCTGGTATTGCTAAAGCCAAATTCAGGCTCCCATTGTTCTATTTGCATTTATTTTTCACATTGAACAAAATAATGAGTTATTGTGTTAAAATGCTTAGGCTGCAGTTCCTTGCCCTGTTTAATCAGGGAGACTCCTTAAAGTCAACAGCCCCGTTCTGAGCATGGAATTACTTTGGATGCAAAACTATTGGGATGGATTGGGGGAGGGGATTTGGGGTGCATCAGCCCAGCATCTTGAAAAGAGTTCAGCTGTCCTCACCTGCCCCAAATTAGCACATGAGGACTTGCGGAGATTTTGATTATGTTGGCCATGGGGTACCTCCAGATGGAGCAACACAAAATCAAAATACATTGTGCAGCTATTCCAGGTTTTTGTTTTTAATGGAATAGAAAAAGATAAGCACAGGGAAAGCATGGGAGGGTTACAAATGGAAAATGAACTCATGATCTCCTGTGAAAGGCCAAGTGACTGCACAGTATAAAAGAATAGCAACCTCATCCTGAAGCACCCAGGGCAGGGAATAGATGGCTCTCTGCCCAGCCCCATAATCTCCTGTGCTCTCTTCTGGTCCTGCAGTTAAAATGCAAAGCTAAACAAGATTCTTTGTAGACAGGATTTCTACAGCACTGATTGCATCGTGCAAATTAGCGGCAAATTAGAAACACAAGTCTATCAAAAAATGACTCAGACTAACCAGGAACTCCATTAGCAAAGTAATAAGCCAATCTCCCACAAGAGGAGCTATGTAAGAACATTATTAAGAGCATAAATGTACTGTAGCAACCCAGAACAGCAGAAAAAAATAAACAGGTCACCTTATACTAATAAAACTAATACGTATGCAAGTTTACCAAAAGGGGCCTGACCACTCAAACTACTGCAGCACAACCAACTCAAGTTATGAAAAGGATAACACCGCCATACATCAGAAACATCTCAGAAAAAAAAAAAACAACTATTACAATCTCATGGCATCACCTGGGGACGGATAAACATGAAGTTAGCTTCCTTGTTATGAACACCCCTGCATCTGTTACAGGTAGTCTTTGAGATACAATAATTCATTTAGCAACTGTTCAAAGTTACAATGACACTGGAAAAAAAGTGACTTATGACCATTTTCACACTTATGACCACTGCAAAATCCCCATGGTCAGGTGATCAAAATTCAGAGGTTTGGCAATTGACTCATATTTACAGTGCTCAGGGGTCAAGGGATCACCTTTTGTGACCTTTTGACAAGCAAAGTCAATGGAGAAGCCAGATTCACTTAACAACCGTGTTACTAAATTAACAACTACATGGACTCACTCAACAATTCTGGCAAGAAAGATTGAAAAATGGGACAACACTCACTTAATAACGGTTTCTCTTAGCAACAGAAATGTTGAAGTCAGTTGTGAATTAATAAAGAGAAAAACCAACCAGAGCCCTCAAAAAAAAAAAACTACACCAAAAGTTCCAGTAGTCTAAAAAGAAAAAAAAATCAGGACTCACCTATATTATACAGCTTGGGAACTCTAAACAGTCTGTAGACAGACAGGCAGAAGAGCTCAACCATCAACGCCAACCTAACAGAGGATTTAGTATAAACTTATTTATCTCGCAACACATGGACACAGGGAAATGTTGAGCACCTTAGGCCAAGCTAAATCCCAAAATGCTTGGGAATTCCTGGAAGTTTGGCATTCAGACAAATCAGCCATCAACAACCACATAGAGATAAACATGCTACTCCAAAAAGACCATAAAAATGTGGACAGGAAAGAAAAAGACCAAAAGACCTCCTTACCAGCAATCAGATAAGCATGGATTAACACCAGAATTAACACCAGACAAGTAAACAACAGTTTAATAAAGGAGAAAACAACAACCTCACCAACTCTGATTGGCAAGCTAGTGTACATAAACAGAGAGGTTATTAGCTAACTAACCACAGTTAGTGAATTTTTACGATCGTCTTTAAGCCCTTCTTTCTATTGTCCTATCAATAACTTTCCTTTGAATTTACCCCAATAAATTACAAAATTCCTACCTGGAATTGAACTGGTGGATTTTTTTTCCTTGCAGTGTTATTCTGCAGCTGGAATAATCTTTAGTGTAGATCATATGGGTGAAAGCTGCTACTACCTACTTGTTTCTGATTAGTTTCAGCCCAAAGGTCAAAATTACTTTTTCTTATGGTTTTGTGTATGCTTTTTTGTAGCCTATGCTGATTCAAGAGCTTGTTATTAAGAAGCATGCTCCTTGCATATCTATAATTAGAAGCAATTCTAAGGAGTAGACACAGGCATTTAACTTGAGTTATTGAGGCTAAATCCACAACATTTTAATGTTTTCCCTTTGAGAAACTAAAATAAAAATAAAAATTGCCAGGTAGAGGGAGAATTAGATAGAATCCTCATTCAAGTCTAATTCTCTCTCCACTTCTCATTTTATAGTGGAGGAAACCTGATATAAATCTCCTTATGTGCATTCCGGTATAACTCAGTAAAAAAATCTGTCCCCCATATTGGTTTAATTTGGTAATCTTGGGAAACAACCAGGAGTAGTAATACATTCACAAAAGTTTAACCAAGTTTCAAGTCAAGTCAAGTAGGTTTTATTGTCATTTCAACAATATATACAGTACAGTACACAGTGAAACGAAACAACGTTTCCCCAGGACTAAGGTGCTACATCAGACAACATAGATTAAAAAAAGAGCAGGACACGAACTACACATAGCTCTAAATCTAAGAATTTAGAGAGAGAGAAAGGGGAAAAAAAACCCTGAGTGGCGGCAAGCTGGCTGGAGAAGAGCCCTATTTTGGCATCATGTTTGTTAGGAAGAAGAAAGGCATACTTGGAGAAGGTGTGTTATTGCTGTTTCCCATATCGATGGGCCTAAACTATATCTTGGAGGAAGACAGCTGGACTCAACAATTTTAATTCTGGTCAGTATGGCTGAAATGCATTGGATCTAAACAGAAATGGGGAATGATGGTGGCCTTTATGATTTGTGGATTTGTGGCTGGCTCAGGAATTCTGGGAGTTGAAGTCCACAAGTCATAAAAGGGCCATCGTTCCCTACCTGTGATTGAAAACAGGGGTATTGAACTTGTGTGATCATGGCAGCGTCACGTGACTATCAGAACTTTTTTCCCCTTGGCTAAACCGGGCCGGGGCAGGGCCAACACATGACACATCCAGCCCCTGACCTGAAACAATCATTAACTGGTTCTCCCAATCCCCATCCCCATCCCTAGTTCCTTTTAAAGAACTGCAGAAGTGGATGAACTTTCCATCGATTACCATTTTCTTTCATGTAAAGTATAGATTTTTCTCTCTGTCTAGCCAGATCTACCTAAACTCTTCTTTGTTTGAAGGAGTTGCACAATTATTGAAGTTCCTCAGCCAAAAAAAAAACAAAACAAAACTTTTTCCCTCTACTTCTCATTATCAGACCTGGTTATTCTATTGCCTCAGGCAGAAATGTACAGTTGGAAGGGACATATTTTCCACCAGTCCTATATTGGCAACTGGTAGCCTTCAAGTAATGAAGAGTTTTATTCTGCTTTATTTCACCCATTGTAATGTGGGAGGAAATAGGTTCAGCTTTAGGCTAGTGATAGTTGTCTATCATTATTATCTATCATTAGCAAACCAGATTGCATATTGGTGCTGACCAGTCACAAATGGGTTTGGGACATAGCTTGGAATGGGAAAATAATATAGCCGAGTGTAGATATGATATAGCAACAGTTGTACTAAATTCCAACCTTGCAAAAAAATAGATATATTGACATTATTTTCATGTATAAAAGACTTGAGAGGCCAATAATCTGAGTCAAGACGCTTTTAGTCAGACATTGGCTCTGCATTATAAATCATAATTACACTGTACATTTTTTGTAAAGAAACAATATTTAATCTAATTAAAAAAAACTGAAAACAAAATACAAATTAAAGATACAAATTAGGAAGCAAAAAATATATCTTATATTTTATACTTATTGATACTAGTTTACCTATAAATTCACTACTCTGCTAAATAAATAATACAAGACACAAAATATCACAGTATCTCTATATAACAGATATTTTATTGATAGAAAATGTTGCCTTTTTTACAACAAATCACACATCTCTAATAGCCTGGTATCTGGAATAATATCATGTTTTCAATTTATTATTCTAATTCTTTTTGCCACACTCATGCTCAATACAACCACAATTCCTGATAATCACATTTCAAAGATTTGGTATTTAATTAAATATATTAACATCTTTAATATTTAAAGATTTTTCCATAAATCTACAAATACACCCTAATATACAAAGCCCAAAAGATTTTAAATGATCACATGACCATATTGTGTGGGTCAGTAAGCCTCAACTTTCTTACATCTTCAGCAGAAATAAAGCTGGTTCCCATCCTTACAAATGCATTATTTGGGGAGGCCAATACACCCTAAGTACACTTTTTGATAAATCAACCTTAACCTCAAATCTGTGGGTACCAAATGTTATATTTTTAAGGTGCTGAAGCTGTTGCTAATGTTATAGTTACAATGTAAACTCATTCTTAATACATTTTAAAAGAAATTATTGTACTTATGTATGTTGTGTGGTCCTAATCAGTGAAAATGTGTATCCACACTGTTGATGCTGTGGTTTAGAGATTGTCAAAGAAAATATATTCTTACTAGCTAAAGTAATTATACTTACTTTACTCACTCTGGGAATATGCTATGACTAGTGATGGATCACGAGAAAGTTTTTCATTTTATGCTGATTCAGTGAAAATACTTTAGGGCTAATGTAGTCAAATGGTAGTACTTTAAAGTACTTTCATTTCAGGTAGATACTTAAGCATTTATGTTTGGGTTAGTATCAGAACTATAACATGCTTAATTCTAGAATGTGCTCCTAATTCCTGTAGAGATCTCTTCAAATTTTTATATAATGGCTTTGTTTGCGTCACTGGGCCATGGGATATGTGTAAACTCCAAAATTGAAATAACTGACCAAGAGAATTAACCCAGAGATTAGATTTAGCAACACACAGATCCAGTTTAACTATCCTCTTGAGTCATTTAAACATCCCTGGTGTCTGGTAAACCATTTTGTGGAATGCTAACTGTTCTCTTTGATATCCTAGACAGGATTTACAAGATGATGGCTTGTCTAGGCAACTTATTTCTATGGTCATGTAGTTCTCTCTCTCTCTCTCTCTCACACCCACACAC
>JAEANM010027307.1:0-10568 GCA_017656035.1 Myanophis thanlyinensis | reverse complement strand
GCTTTTGCTGGCTGAGGGATTCTGGGAGTTGAAGTCCACAAGTCACAAAATGGCCAAGTTTGCCCACCCCTGGGCTATGGGCTTAAATTTTTTTCTGAAAAAACTTGCTTAAACATGTGTCTTGCCTTGTATTCTTATTTAATACATGGCATAGAGGGGCAGGCTGCAGCAGCCAACAGGGGTTGGGCACATCCCAGTGCCCGATCATGGCTCCCCAATTTTGTCCATAAGACATTGCACATCATTCAAACAGTCAGAGTTGTGTTGGGAGAAGAGGAAACAATTTCACTTTAAAATCAAATAAATATGCACTTAAATTGCATCCATAGTAGGCTGGAGGTCTTAAAAGTGACATCATCAAATGGTTAATATTTCCAGTGATTAACAGATGTGAGGATGAACCTCATGTCTTGAACATTACAATACAAAAATATAATTTTACCTCTTAATTGATAATGTATTATCATTTTCTGTTGCCTAGCCTCATTCTAGGGCGGGGGTGGTGGTGGAAGAAGTCCAAACATTGTCCTCTCCCATCTGTAATCCTTCTACTGATGCTTCTTTTTCTATTTATTGAAAAAAATATCTAAAGCAGGGATGTCCAATCTTGGCGACTTGTAGACTTCAACTCCCAGAATTGCATGCTGGTTGGGGAATTCTGGGAGTTGAAGTCCACAAGACTTAAAATTGCCAAGATTGGACACCCCTGTTCTAAAGTGTAAGCTGAAATAAGAGTACAATACTTTTCAATCAGATAATGCCTCACTACTCATATGCCCCAGTGAATGTCATTGGGTATTATACAAAACCCTTTGTGTGGCTTATTCCCCCTTTTGATCTTCAATTGCATTTTTTATCTTTTTTTACAAAAAAGTCTGACTGCCTTTTCCCATCTTCCATCTAGTGCTCTTGCTGAAGCTGCCATAGGAAAGAAAGTGTTGCATGTCCCATACAGAGATTCAGTTCTTACCAAACTTTTGCAATCTGCATTGGGAGGAAACAGTAGAACTATAATGGTAATGTTATTCTACATACCCTGCTGTCCTGTGGAGGCTGAAAATTGTGTGTATGGAGTGAGGGACATCTATTTTCTTCCCATCTCAAACAATGTTTGTTTCCTGCTGATTCCACGAAGGCATCCACATGGTTTTCTTTAGGGATAGTGCAGAAATGCCTTTGCTGCATTTGGGAATTTTGTTGTTTTACTTCCCAGTCATACCATTTCCTACTGGTACTAGCCAGGATTGGTTATCATGAGGATTGGCTATCATAATATCAGATCAGACACAGAGGTGGGGGGAGGGGGAGAAATTACTCAAGGCAGTGAATATATCTACTATACCTTCCTCCTAGTTTCCCAACATATATGATATAGTCTAACAAGCTCCTCTGTATGCTTGCATGTGTTTATAATTGATTAGATATCCATAGCCCAAAGGCCATACAAGGCAAACCAAATCAAAACTTACATATTTAGTGTTCACTGATTAAAAGTAATTGCCTGTAAAATACGGCACACTTGTAAAATTAATTCCCCCACCACTAAATGAAAAGCCAAAGCATTATCCAATACCCAAGTTTACAAATGCAAGAAAAAAGGAGCTGCTTTGTGTTCCAAAAGCAATCATGGTACAAGATAATGGTAGCACACAAGAACGAATATACACAACGGTCTCAACACGAAAAGGAATATACAGCTGCAAGGCATTCTATTTGGATTTCCTCTTCTACCATTCTTTTATGCTTTTCTCAGAAGTAGCAATATAAAAGCAAATGTAGCTGGAAACCAAACCAAAGCTAAAACTTTTAACAAAATAAAATGCCAAAACTCCTGGAGAAGTCATCAAGGAACTCCAGCCAATCCTACCCTCGAATATTCCTTTTTGGCTTGACAATATAACTTTTCAGCAGCTTCTTAGGGCTTTCTTGGGAGACTGATTGCAAATCATCAAAACACATAAACAAATGCACACTTACTCTATAGTAGCTCCTGTTGAATCCATGCCTCGGATGCTCACATAAGTAGGCACTATCTATTGCTATGCTGGGCTGGCTCTGTTTAAACCAATTTACTCAGCTTTGGTGTGGACATGATTCTTGAAATACAGAACTGGTAAACAGGTCAACAGAGCTACAAATACAGTGAAGTGCCATTCCAATGAAATGCATGGCTGCTTACTTTAGAGAAGTCCCATTAGTTCAGTGATCCTTACTCCCAGATAGCTATGGGAAAATCAGCCAGCATGCTGGCCTCTGTCTCTTCTCCTTCCCCTCCAACCTGTTGAAGATGACTCTCTAGCCAGGGAGGTTTTCTACCAGGTGCAGCTCCTAATTGTGTGTGTGTAACTCATGTGGGTGGAGAGACCCTGTAGTTAGAAGAGGTAGCCTATTAGCTTACAGTGCAGGGCTCCTTTTGAAGCTCCTCCCCCCCACCTCAGGTTTAGCCACTTTGCATTAACATTGTGCAAAGCAAATGCACATTTGTTTGCTTTCAAATCATACCATCTACTTAAATGAATGTCCATCTCAAATCACAATTGTGCAGTAATTTCTAAGGGAAGGGATTTTTCTTTTAGGTGAATTGGTGTGCTTCCCATTAGCATCTAAGTAAAACATATGTTTTGTTCTTCCGAAGAACTGCCTGGTTTAATGTTTGTAATGCTAAAATAGTGCGCTCTTCGAATTGCTGGGCTCAGGTTCAAGTTACCACTCAGCCATGGAGTTCACTGGATGATTTGGGCAGATAAGTTATTCTTAGCCAAAGTTTCTTTACAGGATTGTATTCACTGAGATAAAGTTAGGGGAGATCCTTAGGTCAGCAGTCTTAAGCTCTCAAAAACTATATGGGCTTTAAAGGCAAAAAAAAAAATAGTTCAAAAGGAGCCCTCAAAAAGGTTGGAAAAAGCAAAGAATAAAGGTAGCGTGTTAGCATTGTCCAAGACTCAGCCTTTGGTGACAATATGAAAAAAATACCATCTCACCTACCATCCACAGCAATTAGGAGGACATTCAAGTCATCTCTTTGATCCCATCTATCCTCCTAATCCTTGACGGTCCCTCCTGTTTAACTTGCCAGGCATTTTGTTCTTATTCAATCAACCACTCACAATCACCTGCCTGAAATACAAGTAGACCTTGACTTATGACCACAACTGAGCTCAAAATTTCTGTTGCTAAGAGAAACAGTTAAGTGAGTTTTGCCATATTTTATGACTTTGATGATCTTTCTTGTCACAGTTGTTGCTGCAATTGTTGAGTTAGCAACATGGTTGTTAAGTGAATCTGGCTTCCCCATTGATTTTGCTTGCTGGAAGTTTGCAAAATGTGATCACATGACCCCAGGACACTGTAACTGTCATAAATATGAGTCAGTTGCCAAGCATCTGAATTTTGATCACATGACCATGGGGATGCTACAAAGCTTGTAAGTCCCAAAAATAGCCATAAGTCACTTTTTTAGTGCATTATAACTTTGAACAGCCACTAAGCGAATGGTTGTGAGCCAAGGACTACCTGTATGCAAGTTTCTGATCAAGGGAGCAATCATAATTTATTTCATGTAGGATTGTTTAATTCTTCATAGATTTTTATCTACTCTTGTGGCTGGGGAATTCTGAGTGTCGAAGTCCACAAGTCTTAAAGTGGCCACAGTTGGACTTCCCCATTAGAGTAGGCATACAGTTGTGGCAGGATATAAATGAGATTAGACAGACAGACAGACAGATAGATAGATGATTGATGGATGATGGATGATAAATTATAGATTAAATTAGATCTGGGGCTGCAAAAAATCTGAATACTCACTAGGAAGCTGCAAGATATTAAAAAAAATCTAACTTTGCATCATCTAGGTTGGTTTTTACACTTCCAAACTTACATTAGGGGTTAAGGTTAGACATAAAGTGCTAAAATCACAAAATATTAAGGGATTAGAACAGCAGTCCCCAACCTTTACAGTTTGGTGGCCTAGCTGGGGGAGGAGAGGGGAACTGGGCTGCATAACCTTTGTATGAATGATGGGCATACATGCTCAGCTCAACTTGCACAAGCAGTGGGCATGAGTGCCCGCTGGCCTGCAATTCATGCAAGCTGAGTTGCGCATAGTCCAGCCATCCCTTGTGCGACCCAATTTCAAATAGGCCACGGCCTGGGGGTTGGGAATCCCTGGCTTAGAAAGTTTGCTTACCTTTTTTAATCTACATTAAAAAAATGTTGTGCTATTAAATATTTTGTTTCCATAGTGGGCCAATATTTTAATTTGTGTCTTTTCCACAAATACTGATTGGTTAGCATTTTTCCTGGGGTAGCCATGACACTGCCAGTTAGCAATTTCTATTCTGTGGGTAACGTTCATAACAATAACAAATAAAATATGTTCCTTTAAATGTATTCACATTTAATATGTTTACATATTTCTAGATTGCAGCGATTAGTCCAGCAGACATATGCTATGATGAGACCTTGTCAACTTTGCGGTACGCTGAAAGGTAGATTGATTTCACATCTGGCAAAATGAAGGGGTAGATTAGTATCCAATTTGAGACAAGGAATTAACTATTGGTAAATGGTTACTTGACAGCTGATTTGGTGTAGTAGTTAAGGTAGTCCCACTTTAGGCATAAAGTCACACTCCATCAGCCCTAAGAATGAGGCAATGGCAAACCACTTCTGAAAAACTTTGCTAAGAAAACTGCAGGGACTTGTAAGAGCAGTCTCTGAGAATTGGAAGTGATTGAATAGAAGAAGAAAACATGTTATTTATGCCACTTGCCCTTTATGCAGAGTATCTGGTATACTATTATCACTCAAAAGGTTTTCTTCTGAGTTAGGAATTAGCCATTCTTAATTTACTTCAGGCCAGGCTAAATCCAACAATACAGAATATATGATTGTCAAATTATAAAGATGTGAAAAGAAAAAAAAGAGAAGCACGATAGACAAAACAGACTGATATATTTTCTTAGATATCTGAAAATTTGAGCATACCTGTTCATTGTAACTGTGAAAAATACCCCCCCAATATTTTAATTTTGAAAACTTTGTAGACTTCTTTGCTATCTTCTCCTTTCCCTCTTTTGCATCCTCCCCCCAATAATCTACATCATCCTGAGTAGGATCAGAGCAAGGAGTCCTCTCCACAAAGTTTCCTCTTGTCCCATGTGAGATGAGACAATAATTTGCCATGGGATTTTGTATTGAAGTGTTGCAACAGATACACTTAAGGTGAGCACTAGTTTGATGGTCAATTTATATAGGCTGGTTTGTCATAATGCATGCAACTTCCACCTTCCCCAACCTTTCAAAATCTTTGGAAGATCTTTTGGACTCGAATTGGCATTTATGCCTGGTCTGCAATAATCTAGTAGTTGTGGTCCCTCTTTGTATATACATGTATATAGCAGTTGTCCAGAGTTTTGTAGATTAGATCTGAAAGCCCATTATCAATATTTACTTGGATTCTTTTCTTCTTCAAATCAGTACAGTAATTTGTATTTTGTTCTGTTTTGTTTCATCTGAAAGAACGAAAAAAATAAAAAACCAAGCTGTGGTAAATTCAGGAACAACTGCAAAACTGATAAATGATCTCAAGATGGAAAATTGTAATTTGTTATCCAGATTGTCCAGCCTTGGGAATTCTGGTAAAACAGTAGTAGATGAAACAAGTATGTATTTTGCTGCAAAAATACCATAATTACTCTTTCCTATGTTTTCTATTGTCTGGAAGGTTTCACACAATGGAGATGCCCTAGATTCAATACTGCCTGGGTATAGACATAAAAGTATTTTTGCTTGACCATGAGGAACCTTTCTTTCCATTATTGTTTTTCTACCTTGAGCCCTGCCCTGACATGCTATTAATCACTAACAGTCATCTGAAGCATCTCATTAGAGAGACAATTAGCATGGGAAAGATAAACTGGAGGTGCCCAATAGGTTGATCACGATTTACTGGTCGATAGCAAAGATCGTGTGAATAGATCACGTGAAGAAAGGAAGGTTCTGCCGCAGCTCATGTTCATTTTAAAAAGTTTTCCTGTCTTTTGCTGCACTTTGGAAGCGGGATTGCTCCTGGGCGAGCAGCTGAAAGAAGAGAAGCCACCACCGCAGCTCATGGAAAGGAAACCTTTTTAAAACAAACACGAGCTGCAGTGGTGGCTTCTCTTCTTCCAGCTGCTTGCCCAGGAGTAATCCTGCTTCCAAAGTGCAGCAAAAGGCAGGAAAACTTTTTAAAACTAACACAAGCCGCGTGAAGAAAGGAAGCCCCGCCCACCCATTCCTGACCCAGTGGGCAGGGCCAAACGTCATCACCGCTAGCAGTACGGCAGAAGTAACTCACAAGCCCAAAAAGTGTGGGCACCCCTGGTCTAAACCTTAGTCACATACAAGAACTAGGCCCCTGAATTGCTCAGAGGTCAGTATTGACCAGGAATATCTTTCCTGAGTGGGGATTGGGCCAAAAACATCCATTTCTAGAAGATGTAAATTTGACCAGTTGAACACATACAGCACATTCCACATATACATATTTTATATCTATGTATTCTATAATAATCCAAATACTGATCAAATCAACATCTTCTGGAGATGAACTCCTATCCTCTGCCTCAGCAGAAACATTTCTGGTCATCACTGACCTTTGAGCAATTCAGGGGTCAAGTAAGTTCTTGCATGTGATCAGGGCTTGGATTATGTTTCCCATCCTAAACCCTTCTTTAATAAACTGCTTCAGAGGAAGCTTTGTGATTTAATAGCATGTGTGTAGGACACACAAAAATGCTCCATGTAGCTCCTTTTTGGAGAGCATTCGGAACTATAATAGAAATAGCTGTAGTGACTTCAGTTCATTTTCTAGGTATAATCCATGTCTAATGATGCCCTTCAAAGCTCTAAATGGTTTAGTACTGGGATACACAACTTATTTCAGGCCAAGGGCCTTACTTCACTAAAAAGGGTGGGTAGGGGATAATACCATAGCTCATTTAGACTTGATTTTGTTTGCATGTGCATTTAATGAAAATAGAATGAATATGATATACTATAATGTTGTATATTATATATTCATGTGTTGGATAACTCTGCCTTAAAAATTAAACTTGGGAACAATCTTTAGAGATCTCTAGGATTGACACCCATGCTTTGGAGATCATATGTAGGCCTGGGAACTTGGGTGATATCCTTTCAGACCAGAAAAATGTAGGAAATCTTCTTTCTCTTGCAGTCTTAAATTAATTTTGAGAGTCACCTTTATATGTCCCCTTCATATATGGATATGGATATGGACATATGGATATACTTTGTGTCTGGAAAGATTGCATCAGTAGTCAAATATGTTTGTTTGAATTGCTGAATATATAGGAATCAGAAATTTCTGTATATTTCTGACCTGAAGTGTTACAATAGCTTCAGCGATAATACCTAATGGAATTAGTAAGCTGAGGGAGGATGTTAATTAAATTATTCTCTTTCATTTCCTATCTTAATTTGGCTTCCTTGTCTTTTGCAGAAGAACTTCGTTCCCTGCTGGAGGAAAATGAACTACGGATTCAAGCTATTCAAGCAACTTGGGAATATCGTCTGGAAGAAGCCCGGAAAGAATGGGAACAACAATATGCAGCAATCACTCAGGTCATGGCTTGTGATGCAGAAAGCTTGTCATGTTTGTCTAAACTCAGAGCCTAAGCTCCCTCCAGTGGCTTCTCACTATGGTTACCACTATTAGAACAAAATACAACTGGCCACTTTAGTAGTTGGATCAACAAGGCAACGTTTATGTTTATAAAGCAATTGTCAATTTTTTTCTTCAAAAGGCAACTAAACTGTTTTTTCATTGAGGAAGAAGAAGAAAACATTTCCCTTCTCATCCAAGAAGCTTCATCAGTTCTGACGGCAGGTGGGGGGAGGATGGAAGGATAAGTTCTGATAGGATGAGAATGGGGGTGGAATGGAAGAATTGTAATTCTTTGCACTCTCGGGAAGCTGTTAAGGCCACTTGAGGGGGTTTATCTGTGCCCTCAAGATCTGCTGAATCTGAGTGCAATTGGTTGTGGAGTCTTCTTGGAATGGCTGCAAAGACTGCATGGTAGTTCTGGAGATAGGTGATGTCTTATTCCGCCCTCTCTGTTGGTTTAGTAGTTCCAATCAACATTTGGTTATAATTTCATTCTTATTTCAATGAGGGAAGGAAGGGAGAAGTGTTTTCTGTCAGATCTTTGTCAGATCTTTACAGCTGCAACAGCTTGTCCAGCAGACTGAACAAAGACTGCTTCCGATAAGATTCAACTACTTTCCTCCTGAAATTTCCACAGCATCTAGTAAGCAGGCTAAACTATTTTATATTTAGCAACTCTTCATGCCAAAAATTGCACAACCTCAAGTCTCCAGGACACAGGTGGCCTCTGGAAGCTTTAATTTGCCTCTTCCAAAACCTTTCTCATCATTAATCCCGAGTAATATTTTTAAATTTGACGAAAGAGAAAATGCTATTTGTATTTAATTGATTTAATTTTAAATGGCAGTTTGATTTGCTGTGGGCCTCCCTTATGTTTTGGAAGACAGCTCTCAGGATTTGAGCTTCAAGACCAAGTATAGTCCTCACTCAGTCCAGAAGTCCATCTCTGGACTGAGCTGTAGAACTGTACTAGTGTGTTGAAAAAAAAGGTGTAAGAAGAAAGTACAACAAATGAAAACACAGGCCTGAAAGCAGAAGAAATAATGATGCAAAAAATTAAATCCTCATCGATGGTAATATACCTTTAATAGCTCTGAATGTATTTTTGCTCGTGGTATATATGAGGGAGGTTTCCAGGATATGAAAGCAAACATTCATACTGTTAATACTCAAATCTTCAGAACTATCCTTGTAACTACCGTATAAAGTAGTGTTTCTCAACCTTGGTGACTTTAAGATGTTTGAACTTCAATTCCCAGAATCTGGACTTCAATTCCCAGGCTGAGGAATTCTGGGAGTTGAAGTCCAAACATCTTAAAGTCGTCAAGGTTGAGAAACACTAGTATAAAGATTTTTGCTTCATAAAATTTCAGATATCCTTAGAAGTATAAATGCCAAATAGGTATGGTTTTGTTGTTCTATCAGATTTTTAAATCAGAAGAATGGCTTGAGAGAAATACAGTACACAATGGCACCATTATTTATAATAGCCCTCTCTTTCAGAATCCCTTGGGGAAAGATCAAATGTATTTATTACTTAAAGGGAATGTGTCATGTGGTTCTCAGCATGTGGAGGAAGAATATCTGCTGAAATATTTGTTTATTTGATTCTTCAGCAGGAGAGACAGATGATGGAAACTTTCCCATATCTTGTGAATATCAATGAAGACCCTCAGCTTTCGGGAGTTCTGAAGTATTTTATTCAAGAGGGTATTATTTTGTTTAAATGTAACATTTCCTTTTCCTAATACAGGTAGTCCTCGACTTATAACAGTTCATTTAGTGACCGTTTGAAGTTACAATGGCACTGAAATAAGTGACTTATGACTGTTTTTCACGCTTACGACCATCGCAGCATCACCATAGTTATCTGATCAAAATTCAGATACTTGGCAACTGACTTATATTTATGACCGTTGCAGTGTCCCGGGGTCATGGGATCACCTTTTGTGACCTTCTGAAGAGCAAAGTCAATGGGGAAACCAGATTCACTTAGCAACCTTCTTATTAACTTAACAACAGCAGGGATTTACTTAACCACTGTGGCAAGAAAGGTCGTAAAATGGGACAAAGCTCACTTAACAAATGTCTCACTTAGCAACAGAAATTTTTGGGCTCCATTGTGGTTGTAAGTAGAGGACAATCTGTATTAAGCACCCGATGCATAAACAATGTCATTCAAAGAAAAGTAAGAGCTTACAGTCTGTTTTTTTTTTTAATGAAAGTTGTACCAATAGACCACTAGGTCTTTTTCTGTTAATTAGTTCTGTTAATTTTCTGTTAGCTGTTTAATTTTCTATTATGGGCACTCTAGAGCAGGTGTCAAACTCGATTTCATTGAGGGCCACATCAGGGTTGTGTTTGACCTTGGGGGGTCGGGGGGGCTGTGGCCAGCTTGACGTCACTCCTGTTGGGTTGCCTGTGGAGGCCCAAGCACTTTGCCAGCAAAAACAGGCTCCCGAGCTCCATTCGGCTGCCATGGCCTCCTGCAACCCTCTGCCAGTGAAAAATGGAGCTCAGGAGTCTGTTTTTGCTAGCAGAAGCACTGTAGGTTGGTCCTTTGCTGTTTCCAGAGCGACCCCCGTGGGCCAGATCTAAATACCCTGTGGGCAGGATCCGGCCCTCGGGCTTTGAGTTTGACACCCCAACCCTGGAGTAACCTTCTTTGGTCTGATGCTGTTTATATATGAACTGCATGAATGAATGTTTATAAATGAACTGCAACTCTCAGAATTACAAACAGTAAAATATTAGCCATTCTGGCTTGGCTGTCTAGGACAGGGGTCTGCAACCTTTAAGACATGGAGAGCCACTTGGACCCGTTTCCGAAGGAGAGGGGGAACCTGGGAGCCGCGGGACCATTGCGACCCTAACCCCACCATCACGGTCCTCCTCCCCA
>JAEANM010027306.1:0-10568 GCA_017656035.1 Myanophis thanlyinensis | reverse complement strand
CTAGCCTAATCTTTATTGCCCTGCTTACAGAAACTGCCCACCCAGTCACATGACCCCCCCAGCCACATCCACCAAGCCACGCCCACAGAACCGGTAGTAAAAAAAATTGAATTCCATCACCGCTTTACAGTCTGGAAAAAAAAAATCCATCCCCCCCACTGAAAGCTGTTCTCTTTCTCATGCCAAATGTAGCTCCCAGGAGTGAAAACATTTACCGTCTCCTGTTCTTTCCCACATTCTTTCTACAAAGTATAATCACTATAGACAGACTGGAATTAAGTGCTGGGAGTAAGCTTGGACTTACTATATGTTTCTTTATCTTCACCAAGGCAGTTCTCATAAAGCAGCAGAATTTATGTCTAGAAGCAACTGAATGTGGCAGAGAAAATGGAAAGAAACGTCATCTTTATTTGGATGATGTCTGTTTGGAAATAGAAGGGATAATGAATAATTAAACCCAAGAATAAAACAGTACCCAAATCTCTGAACTTTTTAAATTATATCAATTTAAGGTTAAATTTATTTAACTTTGAAGTATTTTCAAATGAACTTGGCAGATTAGAATTAAGATGGTATGATACCAAGATATGTATGACTGAATTGACCTTGTAGAAAACAAATTCATTAGAACTCTTGTAAAATAACTTACTGGCTTTACAATTTTTTTACAGAAAAGTTTAGTGTTTTAAAATGGATGAAAAAAGTGTTTTTCCCTTAAGTTTAAAGAATACAGTGAATGTTATTAATATAAATGATGATAGTTTATAAAAAATGCAAACAGAAATATATATTATCTCCACAGCAAGGAAGAAAAAACAGAGATGGTTAAATTGATTGTTTTATTCAAAGAAGATAATATATTTAATTATGTTTTTTATTTGGAAATCATTTTTGGATTTTGTGCTTGTGATGAAAAAACATCAAATTTTGGTTTTGCTGATTAGATAGATTTATCATCATGGTATAGATTAATGTGTAAAAGTAAAAAGTTGAGACTCGAATGTTATTTTCTACTGTGCTAAAAGAATTGAAAATCAGTGCCTTTTTTCTCCTTTTACCCTGTTTACCTTACATTTTCTTGTCCCTTCCTTTTTTTCTTCCCCTAGTTTCCCATTATAATTTTATTTTCCTTTGTATTTTATATTTTGATAAACTAATTTTAAAAACTTGAAACAGGAGGGAAAAAAGAAGGCTTGTAAAAGAACAATTCAATCTTTACTTGGAATTGATTTGAACCGTAGTTTCTTGGATGCTAAGTAGACTTCATCGGTTAGAAAATCTTAACATGAGCAAAATGACAGTTGAGCAGAGGCCGTTGCTGTTGTAAGAGGTGGAAGAAAAAGTGATGGTTTTTCTCTTCTTTCAGCCTCTCCCTCTCATTCTAGAAATGTACTGGTATTTTAGACCAGGAGTCTCCAACCTTGGCAACTTTACGACTTGTGGACTTCAACTTGCACTGGCTGACGAATTCTGGGAGTTGAAGTCCACAAATCGTAAAGTTGCCAAAGTTGGAGACCCCTGTTTTAGACAATACAGGTAGGAATCAGAAAGGGGAATCAATAAAAACTGTCTTCTTCTTTCTATAGATGTAAGCTTTTCAACTTTTTGCAAGTAGGAATGAATTGAAGTTCCCTGCTACTGAGTTCAAAAGAGTGGTCTGAACGTAAAATTGTAGTTGAAGGATTTGTAACTCAGGTTATAATTTCAATGAACTCCATACAAGGAGAAGAATTCAGTTGTTTGTATTTCAAATTACCTCAACTAGAGATTGAGATGGAGTTTCGCAAGCTGAAAGGAAACCAAGGACACCAGGCTGAAGAGAATCACAGAGGTGGAAGGTAGCTTAGAAGGTATCTACTCCATTACTCCAAATCCATGCTCAGCACAGGTTCCATTAGAGCAGGGCTGTCAAACTTGCGGACCGTGGGCCAGATGCATCATGTGTTGGCCATGACCACACTCGGTTTAGCAAAGGAGGGAAAAGTTGTGCTACGTCATGTGACAATGCCATGATGCCATGAGTTTGACACCCCTGCATTAGAGAATCTTCGACGGATGAACATTCAGCCATTGTTTAAAGACTTCTAGCACAGAATTCAGCAGTGAAGGTGGCAGCCTGTCCCAAAGGCTGAGAGTTCATATAGTCAGAAAGATATAGCTGAGGTCTTGTTTGAACCTGCTTAATTTTAAAGGGCCACCCTAAATCTGGTATTTCGGTCTATGGTTTTCAGTAAAACTATGAACAAAGTTAACTTTTTCCCCTTTATGTTGTTTTTGGCATTAAGTACAAAACCAACTTCCATCTATTAATTTGAAGTGTTTTTTTTCTCAATTCCCAATTCAGTGTTATTTGTTCGAGATTTAAAAAAAAAAAATCAGAACACAGTTTTGCTTTGCTAGTTTTTAAATTTCACACAAAGCAGAAAACTTGGCCAGACTGCAAAACTGACTGGCAGGGGAGTACTGAGAATGAGATACAATAGTTCCCCCCTTTCCAATTACAAAGTTGATTATAGAGACTACTGCCATGAACAAAAATTATCCTGCCGTTTTTTTCCCCTTTCAGTTCTCATTCAACTTAACGAATAATAATTTGCTTTCAAAATTAGCATCAAAGGAGAGGAAAAACTTTGATGAAATTCTCAAGGATTGGATGTGGAATTCTTTCAATAACATGATTATAAGGTTGCCAGTGGATGCATGAATGTTGCATCTTTCTTAGTTCAGTCATCTCTTCTTTAATCTGTAGTTGTCTTGACTTCCATTAAATCTCAAGAGAAATATAATGGGAAACCCTTTCTCTGGATTCTTTTAGATAGTGAAATATAAGCAGCCAGGCAATCTTTCAAAATTATAGAAAGATGTGTAGCAGAAGGTATCATAATGATAAGCCTCAGGTCCTCTCAGTTACAACTATCAAATAACCCCCAAAACTCCACCAAGAGAAGTTTAGAATAAATTCTCAAGCTCTGTGAAAATGAGTTTTTGGGGTTTTTTTACTTCAGTTTTTCTTTTTACAGGAGAAGAAAACTTCTGAGAAATTGCAAGACAGATTTATGGCTTTTATACAGACTGTTTGAGCATTTCTCCCTGCCAATTTCCCCCATGTTGGAATGCATACTATGAAGGTCTATGGCGACTTTAAATGATCCAGGTTTATACTTCATATGCCCCCCATCACCTTATATTACTACCCAATAAATAGACCAGTAATATCACAGTTTAATACATAATTTGTAATTTCTAAAAGTCTAAAAGAGAGTCTAATTTGCCTACCAATGTTCCTTTTCTGCTGCAGTCATGCTTCTGGATAATCAGATATATTTTGTAAAACACTCCAGTGCATGAGGGACAGCAGTGAAGTTCAAAATAGCTAATTCAGTACATTTAACATGTGTTAAATCAGCAATTGTCCAGATGGCCCTTACCAGTGGCCAAATAATTGAGAGAACTAGGCATTGTAGTTCAGCAACATCTGATGGTGTATAGATTATATATGCAAAAGGCCACCCATGCAAGCATGCTACAGCACCCTTGGTTTACAGTTTGCATCCCTAATGTCTACAGCAGTGGTTCTCAACCTGTGGTCTGGGGACACCTGGGGGGCTGCAAAGTCTATGGCCACAAAAGGTATTTAAAGGGAGCCCGTGGTGAAGAAAAAGTTGAGAAGCACTAGTCTACCGCATATACATGCTATAGAAGATTTGAATTCAGCAGGAATCCTAGGTAGAAGTGATGTGTCTAAACTCTGAAGTGCTGGAAGAATAGCAATAGCATTTAGACTTATATACCGCTTTACAGACCTATCTAAGCAGTTTTACAGAGTCAGCATATTGCCCCCAACAATTTGGATCTTCATTTTACCCACCTTGGAAGGATGGAAGGCTGAGTCAACCATGAGCCTGGTGGGATTTGAACTGTGAAATTACAGGCAGCCAGCAGGCAGCAGAAGTAGCCTGCAGTACTGCACTCTAACCACTGAGCCACTGCGGCTCATTAGGAATATTAAATAATTAATGACCAGAATATTGCATTGGGAAAAATGCTTATAGCCAAAAAAATATAGTTGTCTGAGGTTCAGAAGTCAAGTATTTATGATTGCTAGCAGATTACTTCATTTTGTACTTAGGGAATGACTAAATTTATTAAGAAATACATGAAGTTAGAAAAGTAACTACATCTTGAAGGAAGGGAACATTGTGATGAAGCTTGAAACATGGGGAAGAAAAAGAAAGAAGGATAGCTTCTCACTTAAACAAGAGACTCCCAGGGGTGTCTTCCAGGTGTAGTGAAAAAAAAAATTCAGATGGTGGCCACAGCAGTGTGGTTGAAGCACATAAACTGGCGCTGCTTCAATCACACTTTCATGGCTATCAGCTTGATGTTGTTGATCACATCCAACAGACAACTTGGAGATTCATTTAACTAATGGGATACAAGGCATACAGATACAAGGACAGCCTGTGAAGATTCTTCTCCTATCTTTCTTACCATGGCCTTGTGGTAAAATAAGTTCACAAGTACAAAAAGGATGAGGCATTCCCACACCCACATAATTTCCATGATATGTGGCATATAAATAGTTGAAGCTTAACTATTGGTTTCAAGTATTACAGAACTACCGATAACTTTCTTAAAGTATGCTATATCATTAATTTATTTGACAGGAACACAAATGTGGGAAGACCCAAGAACTTAGATAGCATAATCCATGCTCTATTTAACTGATTCCCAGTTTCCAGTATTGGACAGGTAGACAGTCTTCCCTATATTGATGTTCAACATTAACATATTTATGCTCTTATGTCAGCATCCAGCTTTATCATTTTATATACTTTCTCTCTGTGTTCATTGAGAGTGACCTATTATTAGTTCCCATTTTTCATTTTTCCCTTTTAACAGTGTTCTCCCTCCCCATGCAACATTTCATTTTAAAGGATAAACACTCCGATTTTTACAGTACCTTTTGAAATTATGTAAGAACAAGAAGCACTCCAAACAATCAAAACCTCACAAGTCTGTACAATAGTGTCTAAATATTTACCACTGTTCCTGGAATCAATTCTGAAGTTATGTCTAATTTAAAATGATATTGATTCTCAAGATAGAGAATTTTTGTTTGACTTGTAATAGAGCAGTTACAATTGCCTCCTTCTCTTCTGCAATCTCTGAATTTGGTTCAAATAAATCTCAATGCTGCCTTGTTGTAACCGAAGGAAGGTGATAAAATGCATCTATCCAGTTTCGTCAAAAAAAATTGTAACAACTTGACAAATAGATGAGAAATAAAGCTTTTACTGATATAAACACATTGTGACTCAATATATGTGAAATCAAACTCTACCTCTGGATCCCTTCCTCCCTTTTTTTGCTGAAAAACAGGGCAAATCATGGAACCAAGTGTTTGCAGGCAAGGAAATCGTACTATGGAAATAGCCAATATCCACGGGGAGACAGATACTTGCCATATCTTTACCACAAGGTGTTGAAAATTTTGTTTCTCAAAAGCAATTAACTGAACTTCTTCTCCATTGAAGCATTCCAGTTTAGCACACCACAGGAACCCAAAAACCTTAATACTTTGCCAGGGGAAGACTTAATTTTTTCGTGATTGTCTATTAAGAAAGAATAGCCACTTAAAGCTTCAGCGCATAATTCAACGAAGAAAAAGACACAATCGCCAAAGGTTTCTGTGCACATACGCATAATAAAAAGGCAAAATAAATTATTAACACAAGCTCAGCAAGGAGCGGAAAGGGAATGAAGCCCCAGGGTTACATTAAAATCTACAGGCATTCAAGCTTTACATAACGGGAACATAACAGCTTATTCCAGATACAAAAAGTCAGTTTGATGAAGATCAGCAGAGCAAGATTCTGATGAGACAGGACAGAAAAGAGTTCCAAAGACACCAGTTCTGTTTAATCACACACATAGTCAGCCAAGATGGCTTATTTCAAGGCCAGGTTTGATGGCAGTCATCCAGAGGCCCTCAAGTGTCTCAGAATGGCAGACACACAAATGCCATTTTTGGAAACTGGAAATTCTCAAAAGTACAGTCATGAACTCCAGCCCTTGGAGCCCTTTGCAACATATGGCAGGAGATACTGATGAAGACTGATGAAGACCTCCTCCTGAAGGTCAGTAAATCCCATGTTTAAATCCTCCCCCCCCCCCCACCCCTTTGAGAAGCCCACTCTCGTCCAGCAGAGCTCCATGCTTCCATCCTCAGAGATATTTGCTGTTGAAAAATCTGACAGGCGCTGCTTGAGGAGATCACTCAGAAGCAATGAAGTTGACTATAACTTGGACCATAGGGTTGGCTTTAGGATGTCATACTGTGCTGAAAATTCAAATGGATTAGTAAAAAATAAGGTGCTGGCTTAAATCGGCAAATTGCAACCATTATGACAAGACTTGGAATTCCCACTTTCTCAAGTCAAGTCAAGTCAGGTAGGTTTTATTGTCATTTCAACCATATACAGTACGGTACATAATGAAACGAAGCAACATTTCCCCAGGACCAAGGTGCTACATCAGACAATTTCAATTTCAATTTCAAATTTATTGGTCACATACATACATATATGACTATACATGGTACGATATGCAGTGAAATGCTTACGAACCGCGGGTAAGTTAGGTAGGAAGGGAGGGTGGGGGTTAGAAAAATATTTAAGGGTAGTTGACAACATAGATAAAAAAGAAAAAGAGCAGGACCCAGAACTACACATAGCTCTAAAGCTAAGAACTTAGAGAAAGGGGAAAAAGCTAAATACACAAGTATTTACAGTTCCAGTTTCTTTGTGTTGAGGGGTCTGATGGCTTGTGGAAAGAAACTGTTACACAGTCTGTTTGTGTAGGCCCGAATGCTTCTGTACCTTTTTCCAGATGGCAGGAGAGTAAAGAGCGTGTATGAGGGGTGTGTGTGGTCAGCCACAATGTTTCTGGCTTTACGGATGCAGCGTGTGGTGTATATGTCCATCACAGAGGGAAGAACAACCCCGATGATCTTCTCTGCCATCCTCACTATTTGCGGTAGGGTCTTGCGATCCGAAATGGTGCAATTCCCAAACCAGGTAGTGATGCAGCTGCTCAGGGTGCTCTCGATGGTCCCTCTGCAGAAGGTTGTGAGGATGTGTGGTGGAAGCTGTGCCTTCCTCAGTTTCCTCAGAAAGTAAAGACTCCAAAAGATCACAAAATAACCTGCAACTCCCAATCAATCCTCCAATGTGTGTTTGTGTACTGTATGTGTGATCAATTGGCTGAGTCCACAACTAATCAAAGAGAAAACCAACCTAGAAGTAAAGAGAAATTTCCTGACAGTTAATCAGGATTAGTGGAAAAACTTGCCTCCAGAAGTTGTGGGTGTTCCAACAGTGGAGGTTTTAAAACTGTCTGAAATGGGATAGGGTTTCCTGCTTGAGCAGGGGGTTGGACTAAAAGACCTCCAAGATTCCTTCCAACTCTGTTATTCCGTGGATAACAACATAGCTGCAAAAATTGAAATGTTATGGAATAACGTAACATGGCTACAAAATATCCTGGAAGAGGATAAGGTGGGGGGGAAATGGGCACAGAGCTTAGCATGTGTTGGGGAACCTATGGGGAGATAGTGTGGAAGGTATTATGTATCCATTAGAGACTGAGATAAAAACCCACTACCTTTGAGTGCAGGCACCCACTGAAAATTGAGCATGGAGTCATGTTCTAACCAGCACCCTGTTACCCAGACAGAAGATGATCGGGGTTGCTCCATTCATGGTACCATTGAATCATCGTCTCTCTGCCTTGAAGGGAAGGGAATGGTTTTTTTTTTTTTTTTCTATGATGGAATCTCTGCTACTATTTCTTAACTTGGGCATGAGTTCTGAGATTGAGTTTAGTTTGGTGAGATGAGCTGTACTCAGATTTCCAAGTCCCTATTAAGCACAGATGAGGGAAAAGATAGAACCTCATCTATCCAAAAGCTGGTATCAATGTTAGCAGCCAATCTTGCTTTTTGCCTGCTCGACAGATGCACCAACTGGAGTTGTTTGTAGTTGCCCCAGGCAGTAAACCACTGAACTGCATGTTTCAGCATCTGTTTGGCAGCTTGTGGATCAGTGTTTCTCACCCTTGGCGACTTTAAGATGTTTGGGGAATTCAGGGAGTTGAAGTCCAAACATCTTAAAGTTGCCAAGGGTGAGAAATACTGTTGTAGATGATCCCTTTCACTTAGGCTGGCCTGTCTTTAAGATCCTGCTCAGCAGGAAAAATATCTTATTCTTATTAAGCTTTGAGACTCAAGGTCTTCTGGCACTTTGGTAACCCTGAATAACCTTGGATCTTGAATCTGAATTCTGTCAGATTGTGACAGAAAAATGGAATCTTTCGACAACATAGGAAGCAGCACTCAATGCAATCAGCTAGGGTCTGTTTGCTAATCAAAAGTCTGTACAAAAGTGTTTTTAAGAAGGAGGGAGGGAGACATGATGGTGCTTCCAACCTCTTAACCAAGTCCAATTGTGAGCAAAATCTAAGCAACTTTACCCTCCAGAAGTCTAGGATATTCTTTCCAGCAGCCCTACAAATGATCCTGTGCTTGTTCTTCCCCATCAAGAAATGGACCACCTTAAAGAGTGCTGCTGGTGTGATTGGCAGATGTAAGAGCAGAGAACATTGTTTTGCTGCTCTTTTTAATACGATATAATCCAGAGGTGAAATTCAGCAGGTTCTAGCAGGTTCGCTACAACTGGTAGTAAATTTTCTAAGCAGTTTGGAGAACTGGTTGTTAGAAGAAATCTCCTTTTGGTTTTTTTTCTACTTTACAAGGTTAATCCTGTAAGGAAGGCAGGAAAGAAACATCCTGGTGTTGTTTCTAGCCTAATCTTTATTTCCCTCCTTACAGAAACTGCCCACCCAGTCACATGACACCCCCCCCCAGCCATGCCCAAAGAACCGGTAGTAAAAAAATTGAATTCCACCACTGATATAATCCCTAATGTGGGCCCATATTTGTGCTTGTCTGGTTCACTCTTCTTTTTCTTCCTTTGGTGGTCTTGGAATCTCTGCTGATGTTTCCTCCTTTGAAGTTTCTTAGAATAACATACAAGGACCAAAGCACAGTGTGGCATTAATCCAAGGCATGTTCATTCCACACAGCAACTAAATCTCAGTCAAATTACCAGATATTCAATTTCACTACACACATGTTGTGCATTGACAATAAAGATTTGAATTGAATACTCAGGGAACCCCCAAATTCCCTCTAGGACCTGTTAGACTCCATCATTTGCCTAGGGTGAACTATGCTAATCATTCTTGCTGCATTACGATAGGTGCAATGGGAAGCAGATCAGATAAGCATAAAAACAGAGACTGAATAGACCAGGGATTTCCAACCTTGGCAATTTAAGACTTCTGGATTTCAACTCCCAGAATTCATCAGCCAGCTTTTCTGGCTGCAGAATTCTGGGAGCTGAAGTCCACAAGTCTTAAAGTTGCAGACCCCTGGACTAGGCCACATGGTAAAGTCCTTTACCAATGGTAAAGTCCTTTACCAACACATCATATCACAATTGCTTGGAGTAGAAAACCTGATTTAATGTGTGGCTCCTAGTATGTTTTGGGTCCTGTCATTTGGGCCAGGCCTATGGGGCCATTGGTTGTAAGGTGACCAAGCACTGCTGAACTGCTCCAGGTACAATATCATCCAAGGGCAAATTATGGTTGCTAAGTTCTATATGCCTCATGTGTTCCACTATTCATCTGATAATGAAATTAAGCATGTAAAACTGGGATTTCACCTTGCCACAGGAATTCCTCTTCTAATCTGTATTTACTACAAACTTGCTTCGAAGATGAGACCCAGTTTGATACAGTGATTAAAGCATCAGGCTAGAGATCAGGAGTCTGTGAGCTCTAATCCCATTTGGGCATGAAACCTCAATGGTCTTGAATTAGTCACTTTATCTCAGGAAATTGGCATGGGCAAACCACTCCTGACAAATCTTGTGAAGAAATTGCAGATATTAATCCAGCCAGGAATCAACATTGACATGAAGGTACCAGAAAAAAAAACCCCAACAAACATATCTTCCTGAAATCTATGTCATTTTTGTTTCCATGATCTTTTCAGCTTGACAATCTATATATTCTAGAAATAATGTGTTAAATATTAAACTAAGTCTGCATTAATTTTATATGGATTGTTTTTAGTTAAGTTCCAAGACCAAAGCCTCAATGCCTGGTTCTTGATAAAGACTCTTGACTATGATATTTGAAGCCTCTTCTGGGCAGTGTGCATCTGCTTCTTATTTTTGCTATCTTTTTGGAGTGTTTTTTTCCCCATTTTTTACTGGAACCATACAGAGTCATTGGGAGCCAGGCAATGAATAAATAAATAAATGTTCCTCATCATTGTGTATACAGTGGTACCTCTAGTTACAAAGACCTCTAGTTACAAAAATTTCAACTTACAAAAAAATTTTCGAGAAAAAAATAGTCTCCACTTACAAATTATGTTCCAAGATACAAAAGGCCATCAGCTCGGGCAGGTACAGTACTTGTTCTCGGGCTGGCAGGAG
>JAEANM010027305.1:0-10568 GCA_017656035.1 Myanophis thanlyinensis | reverse complement strand
AGGCCTTCACCTAACACAGTGTTTCTCAACCTTGGCGACTTTAAGATGTTTGGACTTCAACTCCCAGAATTCCAAACCTCTTAAAGTCGCCAAGGTTGAGAAACACTGATTTAAATGGTTTTGGGAGGGAGGGAGCAAAGGAGGGAGGGAGGAGGGGGAAAACCTCATCCCAGTGTGCGTGAAATGGAAATCAGGATTCCTTAATAACTGGGGAATAGAAATGCTGACAACTTCCAGGTCATGCAAAATGAATGGGATTCTTGATTCTCAGCTTCTGGGGCTGCAGGCAAAGACACAAGGGATATTTAAGAATCCAGTTCCTGTGTTTCTGCCTAATTCCTACCGCATCCTATTATCCAACAGACCAACTTATGGATGTTCTGTGACTTGGCTATATATTTTGATGTTTCTCATAGGCAATGTTCAGGCAACCCACTTAGCTTTGCTCCTGAGCAACACAGTCACTCTGCAAATAAATAATAAACCAAGTGACGTTGCTAACGCTTCAAGGCGCATCAGAGACCATCTTTCATAAAAGTGGGAGCTGGTGTGTGTCTGTGTGTGTGTGTGTGTTAGTTTTAATTTCAATCTTCTGTAATGTAGGGTTAAACAAAAGGATTTTAGCCTTGGAAGTAAAAATGTAACATTTTCTGTTGACAATAGAGCAAAGCTTCTGTGATGATTAGATGGAGATTAATGGAGTCTAAGTATGAAAGGGAAAAGCAAAAAGTATTATGCAGAGACGCTGAATCAAAAAGCACACAGATAAGACTTCCTAGAGAGGCAATACAATGGGTACTTCTCAAAGGTAGACTTAATGTGGGGGTTTTGTTTGTTTGTTTTTGGTAAAGGGCTCTTCCAAAAGCCACCAAACGGAATTTACAAAGTCTAATCCATTTTTCTCCCAGCAATCATCTTCTAACACCTCCCATCTTTTGATCTGCACAAACTGGAAGTCAACACAGCTTTCACACAAACCCAAACAGGTAGCCCAGCTTAAGCCACTGTTAATGATTATTGATAACCAGATCAGCCTACACAGATGCCTAACGAGAAGGAAATGTGGACTCTTCGGTGAAAATAAATAAATGATAGCATAGGGTACCTCTCATTTGCCCAGCATCTGATCTCAAGAAGGACTTACTAAGTAGAGTTGGCATCATACCCTCATCTATCAAAGCTCTTTGCTTTTAGTATTTTGACGGGTTTTGCCAAACCCTGCCAGTTTTTGCGCTGTTTCCAGTAGGGCATCTGGTTTAGTTCGGGCCAATGTTTCCTGCAAACGCTATCCCTTAATTTAGTACATCCACAGCCACGTTTCCTGGACTGTGAAGATAAAGCACACTTGGCTTGCCACTTCAGAAAGGAATATATATTTCATTCATCTGGATGCCTCCAAGCTATTCCATAAGTGAAATGGCTTCTTGTTATGAGATAAGCTCCAGGAAGAATAGGGGGAGTTGCAGAGAGAATATGTAGACCAGGTTTTTTTCCCCACCTGATGCCATCCAATATTCCTCAAGGGCACCAGGTTGGAGACAGACTTGTGTTGAAGTACACAGCTGAGACAATTGAAGCTCATGGAGGAATTCTCCATTTCCAGAGTTGAAGATAATTTGACAAAATACGCTGCTGCTGCTGCTGCTGCTGCTACTCAGCCTTCTGTGGCTCCTAGTAAAAACAATAATAGAGAGCAAAATCCATCTATTTTCAGTCCCTGCTCACATTTACGGTACATACATTCGCCTTATTCCATTCTGCAGAATTTCTGCATTAAACATTTTTAAAAATGCAAAGAAAAAATTAAATACATTTAAATGGCTGTCATTTTAACTGATTTCTAGAGGTTTTTTGTGCATTTTCTGTAGCTGTAGGGGGGAAAAAATCAGTCAGCTGTTATTTACCAAGTCTGGTATACCAAGTCTTGAATCTCCCAGGCTTCCCTGGGGAAAAAAAAAAAGGTAGGGCAAGGCTTGCATTATTTTTTTAATGGCTAAATCTGCATGCCAGCAATGACCAGGTGAGAAATAGAAGAAAGAAGGAAAGTACACAGCCAAAAGAAAGAAAACAACTTTCAGTGTCTCAGAATAATGACAGGATTTGTACATGCAAGTGAGCTGGAGTTTATTAATTCTATTTTTCCCCCTAGTTATTGACCCCCAGTTCCATGGTCCAAATCTGGGGAGTTAGGTTTCTCCTCCATTCATGGAAATTGGGGGCTAATTGGTCCATGGGCATTACGCCTTAAAAGTGGAACCCAAATCAAAATATCATCTGTATTCATGCAACCTCTCTGCAGACATTAATATTCTTTGGCATAAGTCTAAAGAGGCACCAGCTGCAAAGATTTGGGGGGCTGAGTTTTTGCATGCGAGTGCTCACCCCACACATTTTAATCCTTGGGTTTGTAAGCCAGATGCCTGCAGGCAACCAGTATCTTTGTGAAATGATGCAAATTACTTTTGTGGATGAATCAGCATGAGTACCCCACAAAGTGAATGGAAAGCGAAGGGTTATGGGCACATAACAAATGAGATTTTGATGGCCTCATCTAGGATTCATGATCTAGCCTTGAGATAAATATCTGAATGATTATCAGTAAGTAAGAACTTGGCAGTGATTCTAACCTCTCCACAAACCTTTCCCTGAAGAGTTGTTAACACTGGTAGAAAATATTTACACATTGAAATAAATCCCTTTAATAGTGAAGATAATTGCTTTGTGTCAATTTCTTTTTCCTTTTAGGCTTTTTATATGTGGAAAAATAAAGCCTCACGGTAAGATTTTTTATTTATAGGGATGTTTGCTGGCAAAATAAAACCCACACACCCACACACACATATACACAATACAACCTCCTTAGAATTCTGGGCAAACTCGCTCTGCACCAACCTCATTAGAAGAGGAAAACACAGGTATTTTCTTTTTCCTTTCTCCCAAAATCTACACTACACCAACTATCCAACTAAATGACACTATCATTTTGGGACAAATTGCGCTTATAAAATGGAAAGTGACCCAAGCTGTCTCTCTGCTCACATAATTGAGCTACACGCTGGGTTAATCTCTTATCGTATGCATTGGAAATGTAGGGTGTACGGATGACATTTTCTGCATGCAGAGGAAGATCGCCAATGGCTCGGTGGAATGCGAGGCAAGCTGAGGTTTTTGTGAGTTGGGAAGATATAATATTGCTCCCTGACTACAATTCACCTCTGTTGCTCTCCAGATGAAAAGGACCAAGCCTATCACCCCATATCTATCAGGTTGGTGCCCCCAAGTTCCCCACACATCTCATACCCTGCAGATGGCTTAGTTTGATGTCCAGGATCCTGGTCCTTCCCCATGAGCTTCTGTCCTCTCTCTGGGAAACCTTGCCATAGACTCTCTTCCTCACTCTGTGTGCTGCCTTGGCAGGATAATAAATATGCAGTTGTTCAAATAACAGCAGTTTGGTATTCAGCGAGGGCTGTGAGCAAAATCAGAGCAGCGTTTAACCTTGCAGGATAATAACAAACAGGCAAAGGAGAACACAGCCACCGAAACCCTTTCCGGAGGGAATGAGCAGAATCCTGAAATTCAGGAAAGCAAATCAAATGTTCGGGGATGAAATTAAGTAGGGAGTTCTGCTATTGCTATTGTAGAAAAATATTCATGCTGGGTGCAGAGATTTTCAGTGACCGGCAGACAGGAAACCAAGGCAGGTTATGAAAATCTCAGACAAATGAACTAACAGGGAAATCAATAGTATCTCTGGGTTATTTTAGAAGCTTTGTCATGTTATATCAGGAATGAGCAATCTGCAGCCTGTGGACCACATGTGACCCACAAAACTGGGTTCCCCACCCCCCCGCCCAACCTGTAAAATATCAGGACAACTGGGCATTAATCCCCAAAGGAAAAGAGTCACCCCTGTCCATTTCAGTGGTGACTTGCTCACTGAGCTACCCAAAACATAATTTAAATTTCTTTTTGCCTCTCTGCTACGCAGTCCATTTGGAATCTTCTCCCGGTGAAGTTTTAAAAGATTGTAGCGCAGTTGTCAGACAAGCCAGGTTTCAAGGGTTTCTGCAAGGGACAAACTTTCATTTCTGGACTGATCACTGACAAAGTATTATCCTGAGTTTCTTGCTTATACAGCCAATCGGAAAATCCATTCTTAATCAGTGCTAAAGCCAGATTTATGCAGTTGTTCCATAAACATAGAATAATAGAGTTGGAAGGGACCTTGGAGGAGGTCTCAGGTAGGTGACCCTATATCATTTCAGATAAATGACTGTCCAGTCTCTTTTTGAAAGCCTCCATTGATGAAGTACCCATAACTTCTGAAAGCAAGTTGTCCCATTGGTTGATTGCTCTCACCATTAGGATATTTCTCCTTAGTTCTAGGTTGCTTCTCTCCTTGGTTAGTTTCCAGCCATTGTTTCTTGCCTTTTGGTGCTTTGGGAAATAGTTTGACCCCCTCATCTTTGTAGAAATCCCTCAAATCTTATTAATTTTATTCATGTCTTATCTGCTTTACTTTGGAACTCAAGATACATCTTATCTACCCGCCGCTCCTGTCACAATTTTCCTTCAAAATTCATTTGTTTAAAGCAAACTTTAAACTTGATAACTTGATAACTTTAAGCATGTTGGCTAGGGAATTCCTGAAATTGAAGTCTATGCATCTTAAACTTTTCCAAGTGTGAAAAATACATTGGTTTAGGAATACTTTATAAGGGCAGTTACTACAATACTGGAATTTTGCTGAAATTGGAATCCACTGACTTCATTCAGTGCCACAAGACATATGTTCAGTAACATCCACAAATGAACTTCAGTAGCACATTGGAAGCAATGGACCTTCAACATAATTAATCATTTCCAATAACTATTTTTCCTCCCTGAATTGGTTATTATCCCATTTACACCAATCCTCAAATGACAACCTTAATAGAGCCTGCCCATCACAGTCATAACTCATCACGGTTGTAACACAGATCTGTTCCATCGCAGACCCAATTTTACAATCCTTTTTGTGGCAGTCATAAAGCAGTGGTAAAACAAGCCAATGTGTTCACTCTGTTAGAGTTTGCAGCAGCAATCACATTCAGAAGCACACAGAAGTAACTGATTCAGCAGGATTACATTATATATAAGAAACTTCTCTTTATATATAATATAACATGAAATAAATGTACAATACCAAAAGTTCTTTCAACATGGTAGAGAGAAGAAGAAAACACAAGCAGAGAAGAGGAGTTTTAGTTTCAGTTTAGAGCAGCAGAGCACAAACTGCTTAGTTTCAGTTTCCGTTCAGAGCTCAGCATAGACTTAGCCACGCCCAGGCTCCTTGCTGTTTCAATTTCCAAACAGCCCTCATTGGCTGATTTAGTTGCCATGTCTCTTCATTGGCGGACCTTACCATGTCTCTCCCAAGTCATGAACTCTCACACACTGACACACTCTAGGCACAGTTTTGCCAAAGTAAATGCCTTATTTTGGCAAAACGGAGTGGTCTTTGGTGCTCTCGGAGCTTCGTTGTTTTCCTGCAGAGATTTCATTACACAAACTAAGTGCATCAGTGTAGATTATGTTACTTAATCGGGTTCATGAAATGTCTACAAGAAAACCACCAAGTTCAAAGAGCACCAAGGACCCCTTATTTCAACCATGAGCTGCAAATATTCTCCTTTGGTGATACTCTCACGAAAACGTAGTCCCTTGACTACAGGAAGTTGCCAATGAGTGTAAATACAGTCCAGTTGCTGAGTACCTGAAGTGTGATCATGACCCCGCAAAAAACATTGGAACTTCAAATCTGAGTCTTAAATTTAGTTTAGTTTACTTCATTGTCATTGCACATGCTACAACAAAATTAAATGCCATTTTCTCTGTACATTATAACCACAACATAAAACAGACACACATCCTTCACATTCTATACAATTGAAAACCCCTGCTATTACATTAATATTAATACTCCCCAGAGAGGTCTGTCGGAATTTATGGTCATATGTTGAGGACTACCTGTAATGCTGTCCACATTGGCACCCTATATTTTGTAGTAACATCCAGCCATTAGCTTTCTATAGGTAGTCCTTGACTTACAACAGCTCGTTCAATCAGTGTTCAAAGTTACAACGGCACAGAAAAAAGTGACTGGGCTATTTTTCACACTCACAAACATTGCAGCATCCCTGGGATCACGCAGTCAAAATTCAGATCCTTGGCAACCGGCTCATATTCATGACTGTTGCATCACTCTGAGATCACGTGATCCCCTTTTGCGACCTTCTGACAAGCAACCTCAATGGGGAAGTCAGATTCACTTCACAAGTCTGTTACTAACTTAACAACTGCAGTGATTCATTTAATAACAGCGGCAACAAAAATTGTACAATGGGCCAAAATTCACTTAACAACTGTCTTGCTTAGCAACTGACATTTTGGGCTCAATTGTGGTCGACTGCCTGTGCTCTATGAAGAAATTTGACATTATTCCCTCTCTGCCTATTGCTTCTGTTAGCTACCTCTCAGCCTTTTAGGGGAAAGGCAGAATGCAGATGTTTTTTAAGAACAAGTGCTCCATCCTTGATTCCACAGGTGGAGCTGTGACAAAGCCGTAGCTGAAGGTAATATTGTAAAATATGATAATGAGGTCCAACTGCACTATCTAGCTAAGAGCTCATTTTTAATGTACTAACAGATGGATATCTTCTCCATTGCATTCAACACTGTCTGCCTGAGTCGAGTGAATAAATGCACAATGCCATTAAGATTGCATTTTTCCCCAGTTCTTGGACTGCCCAAGGACAGATGGCAAAAGCTTTAAGCATGCAGTTGGTATTCCAAATGCTTTTTGCAACTTTACTCCTGCAAAGCCTTTTCGGTTCTTTGAGAATGCAGACATTGTCCTATCCTCCCTCCTGATGTACTAACAACAGCTCTGCCTTTTGAGCAAAACTCAAAACCCCTTTTTCTCTCTCCATAACAACTCTGCAAAGTAGGTTAGGCTGAGCAATCGTGATTGGCTTAAAGCTGCCCAATAAGATGCCATGGCTAAGCAAAGATTTTAAATTGGTCTCTATCAGCTCAAAAACTGCCATTCTAACTACTACACCATCTTACCATGGGAAATTAGAATTCAATGGTTTACTACCTCTGACATCCCTATTTAACCATTTTAGTTAACAACCAGGACAGATCTGCCTAAATCCCACTTATACCCAAACAATAAGTTTTAGAGAGCCAGTTTGGTGTAGTGGTTAGGCACTAAACTAGAAACTGGGAGATTGGGAGTTATTGGGTTGGAAATACACGCAATACATTGGCACAGCAGTCAAATGAGATCCTCTTGACATGATTAAGGAAAAAAACTTCTGGTTCCTGCAGTAAATCTACTGAAAGTAAGCTGGATTCTCTAAAGGTGTCTTTTAAATGACAGCACAGCCAAGTGTCTTGCAGGTGACTTACATGCCTGGAGAACAAGTCCCAAGCCACCTGTCACCCCAATGAAGTCAGATTGTATTTGTAGGAAGTTTCCCACATGGTAATACAGAAGCAGCCTGTCCCAAAGGAAGAAATCTCTTCAAGTCGAAGATAATTCAACGCCTGGCGTGCGCACTGGGAAACTAATAATAAGCCCACCGTTTTTTGCTCCTGCCTGTTCCAGTCCTTTGCTGTAATGATGATTGATTTAATCACTCAGAAAAGTTGATTGATTGGGTCATAGAGTTAGTAGACAGTTGGGAATATTAAGATGGGAGATTATCAGACTTCCAGGAACTCAACTCTACATTCAGCAACTAACTAATAGCAGAAGCTTCATTGACGTGACTCAATACAGATTCAATTTTCTTTATGGCAGACAAGAAACAATTCATATACAGACACACAGAAAATCTGCCTGTTGCAGAATACAAGAATCAAGTACATATACAGACAGTCTATGACTTATATGTTCATTTAGTGACCGTTCAAAATTACAACGGCACTGAAAAAAGTGATTTATGACTATTTTTCACACTTACAACCATTGCTGCATCCCCATGGTCATGTGATCAAAATTTGGACACTAATTCATATTTATGATGGTTGCAAGGTCCCAGGGTCACATGATCCCCTTTTGAGATAAACAAAGTCAACGAGGAAGCCAGATTCACTTAACAACCGGGTTACTAACTTAACAACTGCAGTGATTCACTTAACAAATGTGGCAATAATTATACAATGGGGCAAAACTCACACATTTCTCACTTAGCAACATAACATTTGGGCTCAATTGTGGTTATAAGTTGAGGACTACTTGTACATATGCACATATACTTCTGTGACTACATTAGTCCATCTGCCAGTTTTTTACTCACTAATCTGCTTGAGCAGCCCCATGGATCACAACTTATCCAGACACAACATGACAGGGGGACACACTGACCCAGAACTCTTTGCAAATGTGGCCCCAAAAAAGTAATTCTTAAGTATCATGTATGGGAAATTATTAGATACGTATCCATGAAATAATCCAATGATTCATCAATGATTGTGAAACATCACAACCTAGTTTGGGAACAGCACCATGCAGGATAGACGAGCCCTACAGAGGGTGGTGCATTCAGCTGAGCACATCATCCACACCAGGCTCCCTGAACTGCACACTATCTACAACAAGCGATGCTGGACTACAGCCAGGAAAATAGTGAAGGATCTCAGCTACCCCAACAATGGATTGTTCTCCATGATGCGGTCAGGAAAGCTCTTCTGCTCCCTGAAAGCCAAAACAAAAAGACTGAGAAGAAGCTTCTTCCCACAAGCCATTTGATTTCTGAACCAGGACATAAACAGCCTCACACTGCACTCTGACCATTGCACATGAAATGGACTTTGCTACCATAATGGACATTGTATCTTGACATTGTATTATCCCTTATTCCTTCTCTTCTCTATCCAACCTACCCTCCATACTTTCTACAGTCTACTCCCCTTGCTTTCCTAAATCCTATGGTTGGGCAATCACCTAAGCATTTCACTACATAGCGGACTGTGTATGTGACAAATAAAATCTGAATCTGAAATCTGAATCAATGAAGGACATTGAATTACCTTGAAATGCACATTAAATCCAATCCTACTTATTTTGTACAGCATGCCTTCCACTAATGAGGTAAAAGAAAAATGGGAGGGAAGCAACGCCATGAATTCCATAATTGCAACACTGTGGATCATGATGCCCTGAATAGCATTTTGTTCTCACGGTGGCTTCTAACAGACTTCTATAACATGGACCACATGTGGCTAATGAGCAAATATCATGCTCTTTTGGCATTAGGCAACTATGTTTATATCCTTGGTTATATATAGTGAAATAGTTACATCATTATATTAGCCCATTTATTGCAAAAGTAATGGAGAAGTTGTGTTTTTCTTTGAATGGTTCATATCGGAGGTAGCCCAGCAAGTGAACACAATTGAATGATATGGTTCTCTTTCTGACATCACTGAAATTTGACTTCTTGGGGTCCTTCCAGAATATAGTTCAGAATACAGTTCAAAAATGAACTGGTGCTAGAATGCTTCAGTTCCTTAATGCATCAGCCCCCAATCCAGAGGTGAAATTCAGACAGTTCTGGCATGATCCACGGGGTTAGGGATTCCTGCCTTAATGAACTGAAATTGTTCTAATTCAGGAGTGTCAAACTCAAGGTCCGTGGGCTGCATCTGGCCCGCGGGGTGCTTAAATCTGGCCCGCAGGGTCGCCCCTGTATATTACAGGCCAAGTATTTGGAAAAGCTAGGAAGATAATCAAGCTGACTGTTGTTAAAACAATTATTTGACTATTTCTCCAGGGGGAAGTCTATATAACATTTGTGCTTCTTTAAGCAGAAGTTCATTTCTATTTCACTCTGCAATTATATTTAAAAGCTGCACAAAAATGAGCATACATTCTCATATGCATGAAAATTTAGAACACCCCTTTGAATTCATTTCACCATAATACATTTTTTCCTAATACTTTCACCTAATATATGTCTGTTGGTATGCAGTTTTTGATCACAAAATCCATGGAACTAGAAAAAAGAAAGTAATTGCATTCCAATTCGCATATTAGCTCAGAAAATCAAAATTAGGTTGTTTTTGTATTCAAATGTGAGCCCCAGAGATTTCTCCCACAATTCCTATCTTTTGGGCCAATAGGAAGTACAGATAAGCAAAATGCTCAATGCCAAAACTCCACAAACAGGATAGAGATGAAGATCTTTAAACAGTAATTCTTATCAACTAAGAGAGAAGTGTATTGTGCAAAAAGACAAATGTTGTTTAACGTTTAGATTTCCCATTCGAGTTGCCCAGATTCAGAAATGCTGCATAGTAAAAGATTTAATATTTTGTAACCCAATGAAAAGCTTCCAACAGCACTGACTTCTAGATGGATATGCTAATATTCATCAATACCTTTGTTTTCAAATGATGTTTTTTAGAAGTGTATCAGTGCATGTTGTTTTATTCGGTAATCAAGAGGCTGGAGGCATCGGTTCAGTGACAAACAGCTCTTTATTTGACAGCACAAGCAATAGCAAGAACAGTAT
>JAEANM010027302.1:0-10568 GCA_017656035.1 Myanophis thanlyinensis | reverse complement strand
AATTTAAAAATACCAAAACCAATAAAAACCAATTAAAAGCCAATTAAAATCCCCAACCAATGGTACTAGGCCAGACCAGCTTGTTGGAACAGAAAGGTTTTTAATGCGCACCGGAAGGTCCACAGGTCCGTGATGGTCCGGATCTACGGGGGCAATTCATTCCAGAGGGAGGGTGCCCCCACAGAGAAGGCTCGAACCCTTGGGGCTGCCAGATGACAACGTCCAGACAGTGGAACCTCAAGGAGGCCCGCCCTGTGGGAACACACTGGCCGGCAGGAGGCTGATGGTGGCAACAGGTGGTCCCGTAAGTACCTGGGTCACAAGCCATGGAGCGCTTTAAAGGTAAGAACCAGCACCTTGAATTGCACCCAGAAGGCCACAGGGAGCCAGTGCAGCTCGTGCAGGAGAGGTGTAATATGGGTGCTTCGAGGAGCCCCCAAAATCACCCACGCGGCTGCACTCTGCACCAACTGCAGCCTCTGGATGCTCTTCAAGGGGAGCCCCATGTAGAGAGTGTTGCCATAGTCAAGGCAGGAGACAACGAGGGTGGAAGTGACTGTACGAAGAGCCTAGTCTAGTCTTAAAGCTAGAAAATCCCAAGGGAGCCCGGCAGAAGCTTTAATATAATGCACAATTTGATCAAAAAAAAAAAAAAAAAAGAGGAAGAAAAGGCAGTTTAAATCAGAAAAAAGGCACAGGTAGTTTTTTTTTTTTAATGTTAGGTTCACTCTTTGGTTAGCTCTCTCATGGAGTTTTACTGGCATTAGGATCACACTTCAGGATCACATTTGATAGACAATTCAGATTGAAGGAATCTGATCTTTCCTTCCTAGATGTAGGTCTCCAGATAGAGCCATCTTTCAAATTTTATATTTCTCCAATTATATGATGCAGTTCTTGGCTCAGATGAATAGACCCCAGAGCACAGAGCAGCATTCAGAGGAAAATAACAGCTGCATGTCTTTTAAAACAACTTGTTGCAATGTAAGAATAACACTGCGACCATATCAACTCAAAATGAACTTTTCTGTCTATTTTCCCATCCATGCAACAAATGTAAATGTGGGACAGAATGGTTTGATCAGTGAAAACTTGCAACATTTATCCTGATTAGAAACAGATTCCCCCATAAAAAAATGTCTGTCCTTTTGGAAAAACCAAAGTAACATAAATCAAGTCTTCATGTGCCTTAAAAGTGCCCAGAACTGATTTTACTATTCACTAGAGCTGGAAAAACTACTGGAGAATGTCTGGCAGGCAGTGTAGAAGAATATTAAGATAAACGGAGAGAGAAGCCGACCAGGAGTTAACTTGCTATGTTCCTACAGATGATTAAATTCATGAGCAGACGGACAGCTGCAAAAGTTGGCAAGCTGGCATCATGTACATCAACCTGGTTTATTGAAAGGACATGCATGACCTATTCCAAAAGAATGGGTCTTTGCACAGTCACTTCTGCCCTCGTGACCTCTCGCCTAGATTATGCCAATGCTGTCTACATGGGGCTCCCCTTGAAGAGCATCCGGAGGCTGCAGTTGGTGCAGAGTACAGCCACGTGGGTGATTTTGGGGGCTCCTCGGAGCTCCCATATTACACCTCTCCTGCGCGAGCTGCACTGGTTCCCTGTGGCCTTTCAGGTGCGATTCAAGGTGCTGGTTCTTACCTTTAAAACGCTCCATGGCTTGGGACCTGGGTATTTGTGGGACCACCTGTTGCCACCATCCGCCTTCTGCCAGCCAGTGCATTCCCACAGGGCGGGCCTCCTCGGGGTTCCACTGTCTGGACGGTGCTGTCTGACAGCCCTGAGGGTTTGAGCCTTCTCTGTGGGGCCACCCTCCCTCTGGGACGAGTTGCCCCCGGACATCTGGACCATCAAGGACCTACGGACCTTCCAGCGCGCATTAAAAACCTACTTGTTTCAACAGGCCAGTCTGGCCTAGTACTCAGTGGGAGTTTTAAATTCTTTTACATTAGTTTTTAAACTTTAAATTTTAATTGTTCAAAATTTTTAACTGTTTTTATTTGAATTGGTTTTAATTCGATTGATCAGCCACTGTACTTATTTAAATTTTAATTTGGTTTTAAATTGTTACATATCTGTGTTTTAATAGGCTGTACACCGCCTCGAGTCCTTCGGGAGGAAGGCGGTATAGAAATCAAATAAACAAGAGGAGGAGGAAAATTACCATTCAGTTTCTCATCTCCGCTTGCTCTTTGTTTGCTCTTATTGTCTTGGATGACAAAGTTGTGTATATCCTACACACACAAACACTTTCAGAACTCTCTGGTGTCCCAGAGGATTCAACGGTGGTCCTTACAGTTGGCTTCGGAATATACAATGGAAGCTGAGGTTAGAAGATAGATGGCTAATATCTTTTATCTCAAGCAACAAAATATTTTGGCGCAGGAGGACGTTTTTCAAGAGTAGTTCCAATCAAAGGCTTGGAGGAATAAAAAAAACCCCGTCCCTGCGCAGTGAGATCAAAAACTTTTAAAACTCACCTTGGAGCAGCGATGACACTTCACGCTCCCTGGTGGAACATTTATTTTAGCTCGAGGGAAGGTGTTACATCACAGAAGGGGGAAAAGATATCCCATCTTCAAAGCACGATGCTGCTATATGCACAATACATCCCTTGAAGGCACCATCCCACAGATGTTGCCACTGCTTCCCACCCCCACTCCACCTGGATGTCCATCACAAGAGACGCGGGTCCTTAATATGCAACAAAAATATCACTTTGCTTCGAAGTCTCTCTGCCTTCTATTTTGAGAAACCAAAACAAATTGACTGATGGATGCTTGACAAACCTTCTCTCCAAAGGAAGCAAGATTTCCAACAAAGCTTTGATGACTCCCGTTTCCAGTTCAGCTAGTTATCCTGGTTAATTGGATCGATGGTGACAATGGTAATTAACAGAGATAGGACTGCTTGTACTGTAATTATGTGTCAGTCTATGGTATGAATTGAACTACGGGATACGTACAGTAGATTCTCCCAATTACAAGCCAGGTTAAGTGAATGACTGAAGCTAATCGTGTTTATTTTTGTACAGAGGGATAACAATTCCTAATCAGAAGCAAGCAACTTTCTTCTTTCAGAGGGATGAAAGCTGCCAAACTGCACTGCAGCACAGATTTGTTGAGATAAATATACAACGGAGGGACTAAAAGGTTTTATTTAATTTAAGGATGTTTTTTTTTTTAAAGAAAGCCCGAAGTAGCACAATCTGCTTCAATATGCTGGCGGTCGCCCCTTCCTATTATTACATTTTAAAAAGAAGAAATAACTCATTATTTCCCAAAGACATCTTCAGAATGGGAATCACTTAAATTGCTGTGAAAGCTTTTGGAGGGTTTGTTTTAAAATGATGTCCTACGGTAAAATATATAGAGTATCTTTCATGTTCACAAGTGCACAGTTGTTTATATAATTGTTAAGGACCTCGAGAAAAGCATTGTTGAGTTTTCAGCAGCAGCTAGGAAGTCTCTAAGGCTTGATGCAGTAGAATTATTCTTGATGGCAAACAGTGGACTTAAAGCACATATAGAGTGGAGTGTTATCAATAATACATTTCTGGGTATCTGTCTGGCTCCTTCTATGATGTCAGAGAAGACTGGCCACTGGCAACTAATCTACTTATAGCTCAGAATGAAAGAAATGCATGAACGAATCATGGTGGACATCAAATCTCCCTTTGGCCAACCATTTGACAATGGGCAGTATTATCATTTAGAATGTTGGGGCATACTCTTTGTGTTGCTTTGTGACCTTAAAAGAGATTTGGTTTGATTTGCTCTTCTTGAAATGTGCAAATTAAATCGAAAATGGGGCCCAGGTTTTGGTAGAGGTTCATCAAATCAAATGTTATTCATCACAGACATACATAGTATGAAATGCAGTGAAATGTGTACAATTGTGTACAATTCATGGTACAATAGATAATTTTCATCTGGGATCCTTGGTAATCTCTGATCTTATTTTTTTTAATTTTTTTGCAATGGAGTTTGCATCCCATTGATGCCATTTTGGTACATGATGATGTTACCTAGTTGGGTAATGTAACATCTGAAAGAACACAACCAACCTCGGATATCACCAAGGATCCCAGACCAGATCTCTAAGAGCACCAAGAACCTTCTCCAAGTGACAAATATTTTAGATTCTAAACTTAATGTTATGCCTTATTTTTTTTTAGATGGTTATGGGGATTATTCTAGTTACTACTGCTGCAACCAAACCCATGCCCAACAAACCCAACTATCTTTGGTGGTCTTGCTTATTCTTATAATTGAATGAGCTTTGTCTCCAACTGTCTATGGGGATTCTCAATCAACCAGGTCATGGTTATCCCAAAGGTGATTTTTTTCCAAAAAACTTTCTTCGTTTTTTCCTTGAAAACATTTCACTTCTCATCCGAGAAGATTCTTCAGAACTGAAGGAGCTTCTTGGATGAGAAGCAAAACGTTTTCAAGGAAATAAAAACCCAAGAAAGTCCAGTTGTCTTTTGGAAAATGACATTTGTGTTTGTCCCCAACTTCTGCCTAGATGGCATCAGCAGGATACACAAAGTTCACAGGAAGAGGACAAATAAAAAGATAGTGGTAATAGAAGCAGTGACATGAGCTCTAAATTGAAGCCAAGTGGCACTGTTTTGTTCCCACTGGGAAGTAATATTAGTCGCATGAAGAATGGGCTACCAAAGCTTGAAGCATGCATGTCGTATATTATCATTCCATACCGATTTCCATACAGTGCATCTTGAGACTGTTGGCAATAGACTTATAAAATGCAGCACCATAATGAAAACAATAAATTTAGACAATATAAGGCACATTCATTAAAAGGATAGACAGGGAAAGAGTGGAAATAAACAAGAAAATCAGTCATCCAACATTGATATGGTGATGGCTTGAGTGAAGAGGTGTGTCTTCCACAGATGTTAATAGAGGTTCCCTATCAAATTTTATAGGGGACGGTGTTCCACAGCAAAGGTGTTACTACAGTGTCCAAGTGCCCTTGAGTAAATGCAAAATGATATTCTTCCATTTCAGGTCAAGTAACCTTTTCTGATGATCTTGGTGGACAACCAATTCTATTAACAAGATGGCAATCCATTAGATGCCCTTCATCAAGTCAAAATATTGGTATCATTTCAATGTAAGTCAGAAGACTTTGGCCATGTAGCCATCCTAGATTTCTTAGGTAGACAACCAAGCCTGGCTTTGCTTGGTGCTTTCATAAGACTTTGGTTCTTATGAAACATTTATTTATTTTTTCTTGGTTGAGTTTTGCAAACAGTGTTGGCAAAAACTAAGATAACCCATAGAAAAAAGAACTGTCTCTACAGTTCAATTTCTTTTTAAACAAAACCTCTTTGGAAGACATTGCATTTTTTTTTAATGTTAGAAAATGAAATCGGAGAAACAAAGACTTATATATTTTTTTTACAGACACCTAAAAATTATAAGCAGAAACCTAAATGCTTGGAGACCAGGAATCATCACCGTTACTTGAGATTTTAATAAGAAGTCTTGCTTATCAGGATGTAGTTATTACACAATGACCCTTTAAGTTAAATAACAGTGAAGCAAAGTATTTCTCCTTCGTATTGTAATCTCTGTAAATGAGTTCCAGACATCTCCAGCAAGGCTTTGATTCATAGCATTTGAAAGCTGAACAACCTGGTTAATTAGGCAGTTTTGTGGGGGCCCTGTACCATGTGCACTGAAAACCATAATTAAAATATTATATTACAATGATCCAGGGAAGAGGAAGGCAACTCACCCTTCTTTCCTTAAGCCTGCCTTTTTCTAAAGGTGTGCCACTTTGATCAATGCACCCGACAAAAGGTCTGGTTGTCTGATCTAGCTTTAGAGGTCAAGAGCTCATCTTTTCATGAAGGAAAAGGGAAGACCAAAAAAAAGGCTTTCTTTTGTTCTTCTTGTATTTCTTTCTCCAAGGATCTAACCCTTCGCTCAGACATGCCTTGTTTCACTGCTTAACTCCCGAACGCAACCACCAAGAAGCTGCTTTAGTGTATATCCTCAGTCTTTAATTCATGGAGACCGTCATTGAAAAAAAAATGGATTTCATTTAAGGGGAGTTTCCCCCTCCCCCAGTAACAACTATTTATAAGGACTGTTTCATTGCCAGTAGGGAATGGAAAGCTTAAAAAATGTATTAGATCTAAACAAGGATAGTTCCCAAGAGCAATTTGGGTCTGGGTAGCAATAGCAATAGCACTTAGATTTATATACCTCTTTATAGTGCTTTCCAGCCCTCTCTAAGCGGTTTATAGAGTCAGCATCTTGCCCCCAACAATCTGGGTCCTCATTTTACCCACCTTGGAAGAATGGAAGGCTGAGTCCACCTTGAGCCTGGTGGGATTTGAACCAGCAGACAGCAGGCAGCCGACAGTCAGCAGAAGTAGCCTGCAGTACTCCACTCTAACCACTGCACCATCATTTTGATCACATTAGATCCCTTTCCCTTTGTAGATATGGTCCTGCCTATATCACTGATTAATTTATACTTCCAAGCTACCACATAGGAGCAGGTTCTCTAGAGAGCAAATATGCCAATAAAATAACAAAAGCCACAATAAACCAACCATGAAAAAGTAGGTCAATCAGTGAGAGCTAACCACCAACTACCCAACAATAACACATTAAATGTTGGCATCAAATCAAATCAAATCAAATCAAATCAAATTTTATTCATCACATGCACAGTCATACATGGTACGAAACGCAGTGAAATGTGTATACTGACAGTAGAACATGGCGAAGGTCAAATGAAAGGAAAGTAGTTGCAACAAAGATGATTTCCCTAGTATTAAAAATATTTTAATACAGATGAGCGGCACTCCATGGAAAGAGTGCTCCATAGATGGCATGCATCACCATTCTTTTGGGTTAAGTGTCTCACACCTCACTTGGTGGGACTGGGGACCCCATGAAGAAGAGCTTCAAACGAAGACCTAGAACACAGGCTAACAGATAGAAAAGGTGCTTAGAGTACCATAGTTCTCAATGTACAACAATTGAGCCCCAAATTTTCCAACTAAGCAAGGCATTTGTGACGCGAGTTTTGTTCCATTTTACGATAAGTTAGTAAGATGGGTGTTCAGTGAATCTGGTTTCCCCATTGACTTCGTTTGTCAGGAGGTCACATGTGGTCACATACATACCTGTTGCCAAGCGTCCAAATTGTGATCACGTGACCACGGGGACACTGCCGTGGCCATAAGTATAAAAGTATGAAAACCAGCCATAAGCTACCTTTTCTCAGTGCCGCTGTAACTTCAAATGGTCATCAAATGAAAAGTTGTAAGTCAAGTATTACCTGTTTTTTTGGGCTATAAACCAATATGGTTTTCACGACTGAAAGAAACAGCTTGACCTAATCTCCAAAATGATCTGGTCATTGTCTCAAATACAGCAAACGACCAGCATTCTATAATTTTTCCCCATTTTTTTTCTTTTTTTAATACATGTATTGTTTTCAATGTCATTAAAAATCTCATAGTGACTAATTGACAGAACAAGCCTTGTCTTTGCTTTAAACCATATTGTGACGTTCTATTTTGTTAACAGCGTAGCTGCCTTGCTGAAGATTGATGGAAGTTTCTAGAGCATTTTCAAAGATGGTTCCATAGTTAATGTGCTGCCATTACAAGAAATATGCCACCTAGAATTTGATAACAGCAGAAGAGCCCCCTGTAACACCAATCATTATATGTTACTCATGTTCGGATCAATCGGAAATATGAACCATAAACATCCCTGAATTAGATCCAGTTTGATACAAAATGAACTGACTTAATCCATCTTAATATTCCTGTTCGGATGGGCCATTTGACTTGTTGAATTAAACCAAATTATACTGATTCACTTTGATTCGGACCAGAAAAATAACCATACACATGCATAAAACTTTCCAATCTGTTCAAACCAATCAAATGCATCCAATTTCATCCAACAAGTGGAATGGAATTGGCACTCTTCAGCTGGAAAGGATTTGGAGATTGGAACAAACTGCCTTTAATATTTGCACAGTCCTTGTTATTGGCAGTAGCCATAAACTCTGAAGTTCATAAGAATATGCATCCAAAACCAATCAGCAATAATAAACCATCGCTATTGATAATGCAGTAATACAACAGTCCAGACTGGGTCCTCTGTAGGAAATTATTGGCATCGGAGATGGAACAGGGAAGAAATAATGTATGGCAATACATGACAATATGGATCCCAAAGCATGTTACATTAATTAAAAGACTGCTTTGAATGTACAGGCAGTCCTGGACATATGACCGCAATTGAGCAAAAATTTCTGTTGCTAAGTGAAACAGTTATTAGGTGAGTTTTGCCCCATTTTACTTTTTTTTGCTACAGTTGTTAAGTGAATCACTGTAGTTGTTAAGTTAATAACATGGTGCTTAAATGAATGTAGCTTTCCCATTGACTTTGTTTGTCAGACGTTCGCAAAAGGAGATCACATGACTTCAGGATACTGCAACCATCATAAATATGAGTAAGTTGTCAGTCGTCTGAATTTTGACCATGGGGATTGCTGCAATGGTGGTAAGTGTGAAAAACCATCATAAGTCATTTTTTTTCAGACCATCTTTGCATGGTCCTTAAATGAACCATTGTAAATCTAGGACTACCTGTTCTTTGTCTGATGGAGTTGCAACGTGAATAGGTTGATATTAAATAACCAATGGAGAATTAAAAGACCCTGTATCTGGTTGTGCTGTTGACCGAAGATAAAGAAGATATCTTTAAAACAGGCTTCATGTTGTAAACACGGAAAGCGCTAGTGATGTTGGACAGCACAATATAAATTACTACATCTCAAGCTGGACACAGGACTTACCTCCTGAGGACAATCAGAGGCTGAATACCGAAGCTAGGGAAGAGAAGGAAAGAGAGAGAGAGAGGTAAAAAAATAAATCAACATATAGTTCCAACTTTTTACAAAGCACAATGTCATTTATTCACAATGTCAACGTAAGAGACGTGGAGAAGAGGTATATCATGAAGTGCCAGGAATTGCAGAAAAGATTGGAAAGCCTCTTAATCTGAAAATTAGGAAACTTTCTACCATTCTGGCTATAATTTATTTTTTTATTATTCTTATTATAAATGCATTTTTAGATTGCTTAGCCTTAGACTATATTTCCAAAGTAGGTAAGAATATTTGTAAAAACTGCTGACCTGACTGCATTCTCAAATGTAACTGATAGGGCGAGTTGGAAGTGTCCCTCTCAGAAGGAGTAAGACATACAGTACTTTTTGACTAAAGTTTGGCTTTGTAACTTTTGTGTAAAGACCATCCCCAACTCCAGCTGTTTGGAAATAAAACTTCCCTTGCAGATCTGATTCATCCCTAAATCGAAACACGTTCTGTCACAAAGCCCGCAGATGGGAGAACTCTTGATGCAATCAGCTATATAGGAATAGATATATAAATACATATCCTTTTTATATGTTGTAACTGGATATAGAAACATTTTCTTCTGAACGGCTCAGGGATAATCAAGCATTTCAACCTGAAACGGAGTGCCGGTGAAAGAAAACACGGTGACAATTTGCAAGCGGTTTAGTTTTCTTAAGATTTTCTTCGGATTGATATTTCCCATCCTTATTTTTTTAAAAAGAAAAACATCTTAAGAGCCACACATTTAATTTCAGCATTGAAATATCTAGTCTATGCGCACAAAGAATTCAACACCTATTCAGTATAGTATTCGTTGGGGCAATTTATGGGTAGTCCTCAAAACTTATGATTACAATTGGCACCTGAATTTCCATTGTTACAGTAAGTGGGTCTTGTCCAATTGTATGACATCTTTTATCCCAGTTGCTAACCAAATAGCTCAAGTTTGTTAAATGAGTCACATGGTTATTAAGTGATGAACTCAGGGCTGATAGTTGGGATGGAACCAGTCCTATTTCTGATATAGATTGTTGTTGTTACTTTTACAAAGCTTGTATGCCATCCTGGTGCAGGGATTCAATTGGACTGCATTCAATTTCACTGCACACATGTTGTGCATTGACAATAAAGGATTGAATTGAATTGATAAAATAGCTAAATTTGTCTATGAAGATTCTCAATCATCGAGGTCATGGACTAGAAGAAACTTCTTGGATGAGAAGCAAGGAAAAACAAAAGAAGTCCAGTTGCCATTTGAAAAAACACCTTGGGGATAAAATAGCTACTTATCTATACTAAATATAGATACAGATCTGCCTAATATTTCCCTTTGTTGATTTAGAAGTGTGGATTGAAACTGAACAAAAGATAAAGGTCTCCCCTATGCAATTGTGTCTCTTTTCCCTTTCCTAGCTGAGGAAGCTAGTGTGGTCCAAAAATGGTTCCATGGTCATGTGGCCAGTGGCCAGGTTCCAACTAATGAACCCAAGAAATTCTGAGACTCTTCTTTAATGAGTACATCATTTATTATTTATTTATTTATTTTTCAAAATTTATATACCGCCCCCCTCTCCCAAGGGACTCGGGGCGGTGCACAGCAGATAAAAAACATACATACATA
>JAEANM010027301.1:0-10568 GCA_017656035.1 Myanophis thanlyinensis | reverse complement strand
TATTCCATTCTAGTTTTTACACCTGACTCAAAATATGAACTGGCAACTTTTGGATACTCAAAGCATTTTCTTGCCAGTGGTTTATATACAGAGGGGCAAAAAGGTACCAGTTAGCTAACAAAACGTGGTCTGTTTGCAAACTTAAAGCAAACAATTTATTCTCTGGTGGCTGTAGCAGGATACAGAGGCTGATCCTTCCCAGATTTACAATACAAAGGTTCTCTGGGCTGTGGGAGACCTTGTTAAGCCCCAAACAAGCAGATTGTATGCAGGTTCTGTAGCCCTTCTCCCAACAGCTGCAAGACTGCAATTTCTAGCAGGCACTGCAGAAGTGGCTAGGGCATGCGCCTATCTTCAGTTTAAGCTTCTACTTGTATTGATCCAAGAAAAAAAGATAAATCTTTTAAAGCCAAATCTCCAATGATTTTTCTTCTGGGTGTGCCAGAAGCCATGTATTCTCTTTCCATAATGGAACACTATCCAATCTCAAAAGAAAACAATTTTGCCTACCTTTGAGGATAATCCAGTCTATCAAACAAAAGCAGCTGAAATGCTGGCAGTGATGGGAAGCTGTTCAGAAAAGAACACATGGAAGCAGCTGTTACTGGAGTTCCTTACCAATTACTGTAGTTTTAACCAGGTAGACAAAGAAAAAAAAGAATAATTGTGATACATGTTAAAAGAAAATGGGTATCTGATTATTATACTTCAGAGTGTCAAACTGGTGGCCTGTGGGCTGGATGCATCATGCACAGGCCACGCCTACCACAGCTCTACAAAGGCAAAAAATGTCAGGATATGTCAGGATACATCACAAACGCAATTGAGTTTGACACCCATGGCTGGATATTCATAGTACCTGCAATTCTTACAGCTATTATTTAGGTTGTCTTATTCTTACTGAATAGTGTTATAAATCCCATTAGGTTCACTTTTTCTGTTCTTGAAACTTGGTTTAGGAACACCCTTCCCTCAGGCTCCTTGTTCAATTTGACTTTAATCAAATTCAGATTCAAATTCAAATTTTATTTGTCACATACACAGTCATACATGGTACAATATGCAGTGAAATGCTTATGCGACTGCCCGTGACCGCAATTGGAAGTAGAGCAAGAGAATAGTCTAGACAAGAGAGGAAAATAGGTTAGGAAATAAGTTAGGAATAGTTGGGAAAGTTAGGAATGAGGTACTAACAGGGGTTCTTGTTATAGTCTTGCATGTTCTTATGGTTTCTGATTTAGAGTCCATATTGCCTGTGGAAAGAAGCTTCTCCTCAGTCTCTCTGTTGGCCTTCAGAAAGCAAAAACGCTTTCCTATTGCATTGTAGCGAACAGTCCATTGTTGGAGTGGCTGAAGTCACTCTAGAGCTGTGACTCTAGTTTCCTCCCGTAGCGCTGCTTAGCCTCCTTCACCATTTTCCACACATTATAGGACACAGCCTTGTACGGGTCCATGTCGCCTGACACAAGTCCCACATTGTAGGCAGCAGTGTGAGATCTCAGGGTGTCGCAGATGATCTTATCCACCCACGGCTTCTGGTTGGGAAACATTCTGATGGTCATTTTTTGTATGGTGTCATCCACTAGTTTCCTAATGAATCCCACAACTGCTTCCATAAATCCACTGATGCCATCTGTGCTGCATCGGAACATGTCCAATCTGCATCTTCAAGTGTATCCTATAAGGTGGCCACTGATTGTTCTATCCAGCGCGCGACTTCTCTCTGAGCCGGGGTTCCTGTTTGAGCCTTTGTTTGTATTTTGGCATGAGGAAGATGGCTGCATGGTCAGATTTCCTGAATTGGGGGTGGGGGTGGGGGCGTGATTGTACTTTGTAGCTGTTTTTTGCTGTGGTGTAGCAGTGGTCCAGTATCCTTTTGTCCCTGGTGGGGCAGGTGATGTGCTGGTAAAAGTTCGGCACTCCGTGTTTGAGGTTGGTACTGTTGAAGTTCCTGCCACAATAAGCACTGCATCCTGGTGTTGTGCAATGTTTGTATCCGCCTGGGGTGGGATGTAGATGGCGCTGACTATGATCAATGTAAACTCTCAGAGTAGGTAAAAGGGCTGGCATTTGATGGTCAGGATTCCAGATTGGGTGTGCAGGAGCATGTGAGAGGAACAGTGTTCGTGCTGCTGTACCAGTTGTTATTCACCATTAGACTTACGCTGCTTCCTCTGGACTTGCCCAATTCCAGTGTTCTGTCCATGCGGTAAACCGAGAATAACTTGCCCGGCTGGATAGTATGGTCTAGTACCGCTTGGTTCAGCCAAGTCTTGGTAAAACAGAGGAGTTAATCTAAAATTAATCTAAAAAGGCTGTGTTGCAAAGCAAAATTATCTAATGAGTGAGATAAACTAAGATATGTTCCCAGAATGTGGCTTGCTTAATTAATAACATTGGGCATTATTCATTATTAGAAACTATCTATTTATATCCCAGGGGATCTGTAGATGCTTCTTGTCTCCTCTAACAGGGGCTTGAAATTATTAAGTTCTTTCCTGAGATTCTTGTTTTTCTTAGCTTTGGCTTCTATTTTGTTCTTTGCAAACTCCACCATTTGTTTTGATGTCCAGTTTGCTTGCTTGGCTTTATGGAAGTCTCTTTTCACGAATTCATTCTTAACAATTTCAACCAGAATACATCTGGAAGGGACCTTGGAGGTCTTCTAGTTCAACATCCTGCTCAAGAAGGAGATCCTATATAATTTGAGACAAGTGGCTGTCAGGTCTCTTCTTAAAATCTTCAGTGATGAAGCACCCACAACTTCTGAAGGCAAGCTGTTCCACTGGTTGATTGTTCTCACTGTTAGGAAGTTTCTCCTTAATTCCAGGTTGCTTCTCTCCTTGATTAGTTTCCATCCATTATTTCTTCTTTTGCCTTCTGGTGCTTTGGAAAATAAGTTGACCTCTTCTTCTTTGTGGCAGCCCCTCAAATACTGCTATCATGTCACCTCTAGTCCTTTTTTTCTCTAGACCACCGATGTCAAATTTGCCATGTCATGTTGCCGTCATGTGACGTTTTGCTACATTTTTCCCATTCACGGAGCTGGGATGGGCATGGCCTGTGTGTGATGCATCCGGCCCAGTTTGATACTCCTACTCTAGACTAACCATACTCAGTTCCTGAAGTGGTTCTTCATATGTTTTAGTCTCCAGGCCTTTAATCATCTTAGTTGCTATGCTCTGCACTTTTTTCAAAGTCTCAACATCTTTTTTGTAATGTGGTGGTTTTAACTAATTTGATTACATTCTGAAGTTCCCCTGGTTCCTTGGATTTCAAAGGGATTCCCAATGTTCCTCTATAAAATGTGTGTACATGTACAAAGCCGCATTTAGAAACCGGTTGGTTTTGTTTTTTTTTTAGCTTAGGTTGGAATCTGCACAAGAACAGTCTGATTTATTCCAGTTAGCCCTGGGCCCAATCTTCCATTACAACTGAGCTCCTCATTTTCTTGCACAAATAATATAATCAATTTGATTTATGTGTGTTTTGTCTGTTGATGCCCAGCTATTCAGGGTGAAAGTATTTGGAAGATGTGAACTCTTTCTTTCTATGTAGATTGGTAACAAACTATGGCTGGAAAAGATTGGAAAATAATTACATTCATCTCAAGGCATATGCTCTGCAATCAAGACATGCACAAACCTGCAGAGTAAAGAAAGTTCCATTTTTAAAAGTACTACAAAAAATACACAACAAAAAGCATGTCGTCTATTCCTATAAATAAGCAGGCACATATATTAGGTCGGAAGCTATAGGAAGATGTTGGAGAAGGCTGATCTCTTTAGTGATTATGACAAACACATGTCTACCGCATGGGAGAAAGCAATTTTTTTCCCCTGCTCACATTTTTGAAACAGCTTTAAATACAATACTTCTGTGTAGGTAATCCTTAAAGTTAACATAAACAAAGGAAACTATAGAAACAATGGCAGAGGGCACATCCTAATGGGATTTAGGGGTCATGGATTTGAACAGCAATTAAGAGCTATGCTAGACCCAACAATTCACAGTCCTTATTGAGTTACAGCCACTTAAACAAAAGTATTGAGGAGTATAAACAGGAAGACTTTCAAACAATGTATGCCTCTAGTCAAGTAAAGATTAATCTCAGTTGAGCTCCATCTGAAAGACTTAATCCCTTCAATAGTAAGGAAAAGATCTTGTAGATTTAGGGTGCCCGGAAGAATAATAATACAGGATGTTCTTGACTTATGACGATAATTGAGCCCAATATTTCTGTTGTTGTGAGACATTTATTAAGAGAGTTTTGTCTCATTTTATGACATTTCTTGCACAGTTGTTAAGGGAATCACGCACTTGATAAGTTAGTAACCCAATTGTTAAGTGAATCTGGCTTCCCCACTGATTTTGCTTGTCAAAAGGTTGCAAAAAGTGATCACATGATCATGGGGATGCTGCAACGGTCATAACAGTGAAAAATGGTCATAAGTCATTTTTTTCAATGCCGTTGTAACTTTGAATGGTCACTAAATGAACTGTTGTAAGTTGAGGACCACCTGTAAAGCAGGGAGGGAAATTCAAGAGTAGCAGAGCAAGAAGAAAAGAAAAATGAAAGCAGGCTGGTCAACTGTGGGCAGGAGTAAAACAAGGTGAAATTAGATGAGTTTCGGCTGCTCTTAAAGCTACAGTAGCATAAAATGTAACACAGGAAAAATATGGGAAAATAAAATTTCCACAACATTACGCTATGCCTGTTACACATTCTAGCATGGCCGTACAGGTAGACCTTGACTTGCAACCACAATTGAGACCAAACTTTATGTTGGTAAGGGAGACATTTGTTAAGTGAGTTTTGTCCCATTTTACTACCTTTCTTGACAGTTTTTCAGTGAATCACTGCAGTTGTTAAGTTAGTAAGATAGTGAAGTGAATCTGGCTTCCCCATTGACTTTGCTTGTCAGATGGTCACAAAAGGGGGATCGCATGACTCCAAGGCACTGCAACCGTCATAAATATGAACCAGTTGCCAAGCATCCCAATTTTGAGTACATGACCACAGGGATGTTGCAATGGTCATGAAAAACGGTCACAAGTCACTTTTTCGGTACCATTATAACTTTGAATGGTCACTAAATGAACTGTTGTAGGTCGAGGACTACCTGTAGTTCCAGATTAATCTGTACATACCTTTTTAAACTTAACTAAGCACTTTCCTGCATCCTTTTGAGCAGGTGATCAGCCCTTCATCAACTGAAAACTCAGCGATGTCTAACAGCTAAGAGGATCTCTGCCCCAAAGCTCATTGTAACAGCAATGCCAAAAAAGCATTAAGAGTTGTAAATTTAATTAATTCTGTGCAGTTTCTTTTCTGGAAACATTGTATTACTAATGAGAGCTTATGAATCTTATGCTAGACCAAATCCTAGAGTATTGTTCAACCTTTTGGAATCCCCACCATATATCCGATATCAGTACAATTGAGCGGGTCCAGAAGTACTTCACGAGAAAAGTCTTGCACTCTTCTGTACATACAGTAGAATTCCCTACGCTACTAGGCTCGAAACTCTCGGTTTGGACAACCTAGAACTGCGCTGCTTGCAGTCAGACCTAAATATTGCATATGAAATTATACACTGTAATGTTCTACCCTTAAATGACTTTTTCTGTTTTAATTGCAATAACACGCGCTTCTCATTTATCTATCATATTTGTTCTTTTACCGTTTCTGATACTCTTCTTGGTTGCCTACTAAGTAGCTTCAAAAAGACTAAACCCAAAAGAGGCACTTTGCTATATGCAAAATAACAAATTTGGAATTGGCTGTTTAGGATACTGTCTGATTTACTTCTTGTGACTGGTTCATCCAATTAGTCAGATAATGAATATGATAAGGGGGTAATAACAGTTGGTTCTTATTCCTATATAATTCCTGAAAGGACAGATATGTATCTTTAAAAAACCTGACTGCAAGTCTATGCCTTGATCCTTTTGGATCTCAAGTGGTACCCTCATTCTACTGAAAACAGTGACTGCTATTTTCTTAGAATGAAATGTTTCTTAAGGAAACTGCTGGGGGGGGGGGGGGTTGTATTTAGGTCCAGAGGTGAAATTCGGCAGGTTCTAGCAGGTTGGCTAGAACCGGTAGTAAATTTTCTAAGCAGTTCAGAGAACCAGTTGTTAGAAGAAATCTCCTTTTGTTTTTTTCCACTTTACAGGGTTAATCCTGTAAGGAATGCAGGAAAACAAAAAACATCCTGGTGTTTCTAGCCTAATCTTTATTGCCCTGATTACAGAAACTGCCCAGCCAGTGACATGACCCCCCCAGCCATGCCCACCAAGCCATGCCCACAGAACCGGTAATAAAGAAAAATGAATTTCACCACTGCTTAGGTCTCTTACAGGGACATAGGGATTCCAAACCAATTATGCATTTGACTCTGCCCTGTGGCTCAGCCTGGTCATTTCCTATAGGCAATCAGAGAAAGTACATTTCCATCCCAAGTTCAAAAACTGTCAAAAGTAGATGAATGTGCAGGGGAGCAATATTGCCATCTACGCTTTCACTGGTTTAGAAACCCCAACCAAGCACTTGTGCACAGTGAAGGACATGGGATGTTCAGCGTGTCTTCTGCTGCCACTCATAAGCAAAGCAATGAGCCTTGGTAAATAAACAACGACCAATAGCTGATATCGCCAAAATAAGTTGTGTCTGCGCATCCATTTACTTTTAATGATGTTAGGAGCCCTGCACATCTGAAAAATATGACATGCTGTAACATGCAGGATTTTGAAATCTGAGATGAGATGTGTACAATCACTAGGAGGTCACAGATCAAAGGAACCTGTGGCCACTCGGTGTTTTTCCAGTTTTTCCTGTATTCTTAGGTACCTCATACAAACACACTGAGAACCACAGAACTTTCCCTCCCTTTCCTCATAGGTGACCCGTAAGAAAAGAAAGCAAAGGATACTAACTGATCTGCCACCTTGTACATTGTGCTTGTTGTCTGGCCATGCATATATGTGCTGGGGAGACCATAAAGTAGGAAAAATGGTTTGTCTGTGTGTGTGTGTGTGTGTGTCGCTCTCTCTCCCTCCCTCCCCCCTCCCTCCTTCTCTCTCATACAAATGTGCAATTCCAGTAGAAGGGTATATTAACTTCACCAAAAATGATTATATGATTCTCTAGGGAAATGGTTTTCAGGAAGGAAAAGGAACAAAAATATTCGGAGACAGAATAGCGTTGAGAATGTTCTCATAAAGAATTCTCTGCCTTGTGTTCCAATCAGCTTTTCTGATCATTCAGGCAGTCTGTTTTTGGCAGCAGGGCTGCTGTGGCGGTAATGTCTTGATTGTTGAACATAGGATATCACTATTCTATTTCTCTGATGGGACTAGAGATCTCCCAGGATCTGAACAATCTGGCAGCAGATCTATAGGAAAACAATAGTCTTATCAGAAATAGTATGTACAGTAGAAGGGTGCAAAAAACATTACTTAGAATGTTTCTATCTTGCCTAAAAAAATACAACCAAAAACTAATAAATGAAAAAAAACACACACAAAATAGTGATTATAATAAATGAATACATTGATGAATGTGAATTAAAACCCGAAGGGAAAAAAGGATCTCCATCAGTGGCATCTGTAGGAGTTCAAAACATGTCAAAATGGTGGCTCAGTCCATGTGATCAAAGTTCCAACCTTTTTGTACACGCATGTGAATTTAACAGAGCCAGTTTGATGTAATGGCTAAGGCGCCAAGATAGAAATCGGGAGACCATGAATTCTAGTTTTGCCTTAGTCATGAAAGCCAGCTGAGTGACTTTAAACCAGTCATTCTCTCAACTTAATCCACATAACAGGTGTAGTTGTTGTGGGGAAAACAGGAGGAGGAAGCATTATTAAGGAAGTTTGCCACCTTGAGTTATTTATAAAAAAAATAATAAAGGTGGGATATAAATATATAAATATAAATAAATAAATAAACTCATACATCAAAGGGGTGGGGCTTTGATAGTTTTGATTGGTTAGGGCTGCCCTCTTGACATTTGTTTGTTTGTTTTAGAAAATTTAAATTGCTGCCTACTCGCCCATGATGACTCAGGGTGGCTTACATGATTAAAAAAGCATCATATAAAAATAAAAAGAATAAAAGAAAATAATAAAATAATGAAAATAATAAAATAATAGCCCCCACCCACTCACTCACCCCCATCCCGATGACAACACATGTTTAATGGGCCCCATCCCACTCTAGGTTTCCTAGGCCTACTGGCAGAACCAGGTCTCCAGGGCCTTCCGGAAGACAGTTAGAGTGGGGGCCAATCTAATCTCTGGGGGAAATGGTGTTGCAGAGAGAGGGAGTCACCATGGAGAAGGCACCCACCAGATGTATCTCACCAGGGGGTGGGACCTGCGACATTCCTTGCCTTCCCGCTCTAGTGGGTCAGGTAGATCTGAGTGGCAAGAGACTATCCCTCAGATAACCTGGACCCAAGCCATGAAGGACTTTAAAGGTGATAACCAGCATCTTGAATTGCATCCAAAGAAAATTGGCAATAAATGCAGTTCCCGTAGGAGAAATGAAACATGTGCACACCGAGGTCTGCACAAAACCATGTGGACCACTACATTTTGCACCAACTGAAGCTTCCAGATCCTCTTCAGGGGAAGCCCCATGTAGAGTGCCTTGCAATATTTATTACCCTCTTCACTCTGCAAATACCTTTGATCAGAGGTGGAATTCAGCTGGTTCAGACCGGTTCAAGCAAACCAGTTGTTAAGATTTTGTGTAGTTTGGAGAGCCAGCTGGCCCTGCCCACCTCTCCCAATCACTCCTTACCTCACCTCACTTGCCTTGGCCAGTGCCTAGAGTCACCACTACCCCTGGCATAGCTGCTGCTGCTGCTGCTCTTTGGTTCCCTTGCTAGCCTCAATCATGGAGCAAAGCTGACTTCTACCTGGTAAGCCTTCCTTTGCCAATCTCCACTCCTTGCCTAGCTGCCTCCCATATGGCTACTCTTTACCTGTCCTAAGAAAGTAAGGCCAATGGCTGGGAGGTGCCCATCACACTTGACCAAAGGGCTGGAGGGGTGGACACAGTGAGGCTCAGACATCTTTTGGGCCTGGCTCCGGGAGGGAGGCCCAAGAGTAAACGTCTGATCCAGGCACACAGCACCCCAGTGCAATGCTCTTCCCCGAGGATCACCTGCTCGCCCATCGCCCAGAAGTGGTGAGTCACCCCATTGTGGGTAGGATGCAGGACCCAAGGTGGAGGGGAGGATGAGCAGGCAGAGAGACAGAGTTTGCAGGAGACTGATCTAGCACCCGGGCTGGCTACAACACAAATGTTCATTCTCACCTTTGAGATTCCTAGCTGCAATGGGGCAGCAAAGCCAAGTTCATTTCCCCTGCACCGATCTAGCAGACAAAACAGGAAAAGGAGGCAGAAAGAAACAGTCCCATTGCCAAGGTATGCATGGGTCAGAGCGGGGGAGAAATTCCAATTACAGCCTCTGTGGTGTGGCACAGCGCTTTGGGCAAAGGCTGGAGGGAAGCACCGCTGGCTCACCTCACTCCTGCTGTCCCTCTCCAGTCTAGCTTGATGCAGGCAGCAGCTCACATTGCCCTTTGCAAGCTGCTGTTGGTGAAGCTGGATGCCAGTGTAGGCTGGATTTTTGCCTAGGAAACCATGGGAGGAGGGAAGCCATGCAAATGGGTGAGGCATCCACAGCATGCCGTAGCATATGCACTTACCCTCAGCTCTCTTCTTTCAGAGGGCACCATTCAGCTCCCCTCCTGCTTCTCCACCTCTCCTCTCACCCCATTAGCCAGCCTGCCAGTGGGAGGTGAATGTCGCTGGCAGCAGTAAGAAAAAGGGCTGGACGTCCCTGCTCCTCCTCAGCATGCATTCAAAGGCCATTGAGCAAAAAGGGCGGGAAAAAAGTGAAACGGAGGGGGCAGGGTGACCGAGACCCTTGCTTCATGCATGCACACCTCCTGGGCTTTGCCAGTATATGCTGCCTCTAAAGCAGTGAGTCAGGGCAGTTGTGATGTTGGCAATCAGGGCTGCGACCTGATCTCAAACCCCTTCCTTCCAGGGAAGTGGACGGCTGTGTCCTCTATCACACTCGCACTTGCTTATGAAGTAAGAAGGTGCGAGTATGATAGAGGACACAGCTGTCCACTTCTTCTCAGCCATCCACTGCTACTTCTTATTTCAGTATCCCCCCCAGTGGAAATAAAAAATAAAACAAAAAACCTATGGCTTGGGCCAGGCTGCTGGACTAGCGGCAGAACTTCCGCGCCCAGAATGGACCCGCCACACCACTTATAAGTGCATATCTGCTGGCAACAGATGGTGTGTACAAAATGAGAGGATTTGCCTCTCCTGGGCAGTAGAGCCACATCTCATTAGTGCTAGAGAGGCTGAGGAGAAGGTGTTGCATGCCTGCCAAAATGTCTTTCTGACAGCCTCACCTGTAGGAGAGATAAGATAATTATCAACTAATTCTCCTTAAGCATTGCCAAATGAGAACCAGCACTGGAAGACTTTCTAAGCCTCCCTACAGCAGGGAGGGAGGGAGATATCGTGTGTGTGT
>JAEANM010027300.1:0-10569 GCA_017656035.1 Myanophis thanlyinensis | reverse complement strand
CTATTACTATTATTATTATTAAGAAATAAACAGAATGAGAAATAGAGTACAGAGTAGATTGATTCTGAATTTGTATTTTTCCCTTCTTTGGACTGTGCCTGTCTTCATAGTTGACCCTCATGCCATTTGGCTGATGCAAGGTTGGCTTTTCCAACACCAGAGAGACTTCTGGCAACCTGCTCAAGTTAAAGCTCTTCTTCAAGGTGTACCTATAGGCAGGATGCTGGTGCTGGACCTCTTTGCGGAATCTAAGCCTGTCTACCTCTGGACTGAGTCTTTCTATGGGCAGCCTTTCATTTGGTGTATGCTTCACAACTTTGGTGGTAACCATGGCCTTTTTGGCATGGTGGAGAGCATCAACCAAGGTCCTTTTGAAGCCAGACGTTTCCTCAACTCTACTATGATGGGCATTGGCCTCACCCCTGAAGGTATTGAACAAAATGATGTGATATATGAACTCATAACAGATTTAGGTTGGCTCAAGGAGCCAGTAAATCTACAGCAGTGGGTTGCCACATACAGTACAGAGCGCTATGGTGTCAAAAACATGCAAGTAATAAAGGCCTGGCAACTGCTATTCCAGAGTGTCTACAATTGTTCAGGGCCTTGTGTAAATCACAACCACAGCCCCCTTGTTCACCGTCCTTCTTTTCGGATGAACACAGAGATCTGGTACAATCAGAGTGATATCTATGAAGCCTGGCAGCTATTTCAAAATATTTCTGGTGAACTGGGCAACAGCAGCACCTTCTGCTATGACCTCGTGGATGTGGTACGTCAGGTTCTGCAACAGCGAGTGAGTGATTACTATTTGGAAATCAAGCAGGCTTTTCAGAAACGTGTACTGTCACAACTCCTGATTACTGGTGGTGTTCTAATCTATGACCTTCTTCCAGAACTGGATGTCCTTCTCTCCAGTGACAGGCATTTTTTGCTAGGAGGATGGCTGGAAGCTGCTCACAAAATGGCTACCAGCAAAAAAGAGGAACAGTTGTATGACTTCAATGCACGCAACCAGCTAACTCTTTGGGGACCTGATGGCAACATTTTGGACTATGCCAACAAACAGTTCGCAGGGCTGATGCTAGACTATTACAGGATGCGTTGGAAGCTTTTCATTATCACCTTGGTGAAATGCCTCAGTTCTGGAACACCTTTTCACCAGGATCAATTTAACCAAGCTATCATCAAAGTAGAAAGGAGATTTATCTACAATGGAAAACAGTATCCATCAAAACCTATTGGCAATACGCTAGACATAGCTACAAAGATATATCTTAAATATTACCCCCTGCCATGAAGTACAGTCACTTGTTGGCAGCATGATGGATACACTCTGTTCTCAGTATAACTTTTTGGATAATCGATTCCAGCTTTGTACTTGTCCTATATTGGTTTACTGAGTCAAAGCTCATTCTGATTTTTTTAAACAGATATCCCAACATCCACAAATAGAACTGGAACTATAAGGGAGAAAAGGGCTAGTTTTCACCTTTTAGAAAAAGAGATACATCAGTGGAAGTGCAAAATTGTGGAAGTAATAGTTCTAATGGGTAGTAACTGAATATGGTTTGTAATCATTGGCAAAAACTCAACATATGATCTTAGGGTAAAGGTAAAGGTTTTCCACCATCCAGTCATGTCAGACTTAAGGAGATGTACTTATCCTCGTTTCTTAACGAGGGAACCAGTATGGTCCAAAGACATTTCCGTGGTCATGTGTCCAGCATAACTACATGTGAAAGGCGCACAGAATGCTGTTACCTTCCCACCAAAGTGGTACCTATTTATATACTCACATTTGTGTGTTTTTGGATTGCTAGGTGGGCAGGAGCTCATATATCATATTCTGTAATGAAAGCTCACCCGATTGCATGATACTTGGGTCTTGAATCCAGCTGTGAGCTTTCCAGCTGACAAGCTCAGTGTCTTTAACTGCTGAGCCATCTTAGAGGTACCTGCCTTTGTTATTCAATTTGTTGGAGCATGGCTCCAATTAAGTTCAAAAGTGCATTGACTGTATTAGGATAACAGAAATGAGTGATATTTGTCACAAAAACATGTTCGACTCAAGACAATTATATCCCTACTCAGCCATCTTCCTCTTTGTAGATCATTCTGTGCAACTGATACCAGTGTAATTTTGCTCCTCTTAGAAAGTGCCTGTAAAAAAAATTGCTCTTGATTTATGCAGAACCTCTATAGGCAAAGCCTTATTTAGTTTTGTTGAAAATTCAGTGTAATGAAGAATCACCAAACTAAAAAACTATAGAGAAATACATTTTTCTCTTTCCTCTATAGCTATAACAACAAAAGAAAAGACTCATACTGTTTCCAGTGCTTGCTGATTATTTATATGCTGGTTTGTATGATAATCATAACCTGCTAGGATTATCCTACCAGGATGCCCTTTCAAAATTAATAAAAACAACTTGGAATGCAGCAAAAGGGATTCAACTAATGTTCTCATTTCACAAGCATGTGATTGGTTTATAGAAGTCTTTGAGATGAACCAATGTTTCCTCTTCATGGACTTGGAAATAACTTTAGGAAGAGTACCCAATCTGTTCCCATTAGCTGCCTTCCAGTTATATAGATCCACAATTCCCATTATCCATTATGGAGCATGTGATAATTACATAGTCTAATTAATCTATTGGAAAAGACTAATTCATTTAGTTAAGACAATTTTCCCAAACCTCTTAGCCCATGTGTTGTATTATTTTCTTCTGATCATAATCTTTTACAGTGCCTTGCTCTTCCTGAATTACAATTCAACTATATTCACACTCACCCAAATTCATACACCTCATAAAGTCTAATATCTAGTTATTTCTGTGTTTCATTATTGTACAGGTGTGCCCTCTTGTGGTCAAAGAGGGGTAAAATGAAGACTTGGTGTATTTCAAATGATATATAGTAAGGCTGTTGGAACCCTTCTATTTGATGGTTATACATCTTTTTCTGTAATCATTTAGCTATCCTTCTGTAAGTACAATTTCAGAAAAAGAAATATTTGGTTTAAGAAGCTGCAGATAAATAATAATGAAACTTAAAGCATTTTTCTGGCTTCAAATCCAAACTTGTGTGCATAGAATACATTGTAAAAATGTACGATTTCAGGACAAAAAGAACAGAAAATGCTAGATATATTAGAAATATATCTATTTTAAATAAGCACAATCAACATCTAAATCCAAGATTTTTGGGAAAGGGCTATAGCTTAGTCATAAAACACGTACATTTCACACTAGATTTTTCATATCAACCTTTGGTATTTCAAGCATGAATTTGTCAGAAATCCTGAAGAGCACCAGTAATTAGAATATACATTGTTCAATACTCTTCTTTAAGAATATATATAGTTTCCTACATATGTACAATCTTGTAATTTACAATTTAAATGTTTTTAAAAATGTTTTAAAAATATTTTTTGGGTAAGTACTGTTTTCTATCTTCAACTACAGCCTGCATAAATTGTCAAATTTGCTTCAATAATAGAGAACTCTGGGACAGATTACCTCTAGCACCTATTTATTTGCTAAGACCTTCCAAAGATATGCAAGCTTTAAGAAAAGCCCTCAAGTTGTTTGAATAATGAGACAAAGCTGAAGATAAATCATATTCATATAGGTATTGTAATAAAGTATCCATAGTAACTGCTATAAGTAAAAATAAGATGCAAAAAGCCATAGCATCAATACCCTCTAGCAAATATATGAAATATGCAGCACAATATTCTGAATGTAAAAGTGGTGATAAGTGTTTTTTAAAGCTAGGGAGTGATCAGAGAATTCCAAACAATTGATTGTGTTTTACATTTGATTGAAGTATCTTGTAAGATGGGTAATAAGATATCTGTAATAAATAAAACATTTGGTTTGACTATAAAGAGCTGAGTTCTTTGGACTAAGTATAATTTCTTCTGGGGACTACAGATAGCAAGACTGAATATAAATGTCTTGTGGATTAGAACTTTTTCTAACAAGTTAGAAAGAAAAAAAGTGAGAATAAAGCTTCTGTCTAGCTTTGACAAAATACAATATAGTGGAATTCAGGTAGATAGGCTTACATTTAACATTAGGAAGCACTCAAAGAGCAATTATGCACAGCCCTAACAGATAGTAGAATCTCACTTCTTTCATTAAGCCAGTAAATAGTTATTACAGATAAATTAGATCCTTTAAACAATATGCTTGGTTTCTTAAATGCTTTTTTTGGCACTCTAGAAAGCACATAAGCTTCAATGGAAACTACAGATTGAAAATGAGGTATGTTCAAGAGTTTCTATAGTGATAACATATAACATAAATGTTGCTACATATAGCAACATTTAGTTATTAAAGATTTACACTATAAGGCACCCTAGCACAGAATGTGTGACTGAAAAGCATACAGCACAAACACAATAAGAAAAAAACCCCACCTTTTAACAAATTATATCTATGTGTGTGTGTGTGTACTCTCTACACACACACAGACAGACACCTACAATGGCAACCAAGCACATAGCAAAAGATCTTCAAGGGGGATTCCTGATCAACCAATGCCTAATGCGTGGGAGAAGATCTAGATCTTAACAGGTGTATCAGGACAAACCCCATAATTAACCTGCTGTTCTGCTGCGTTATGAACAAACAAGCTTCTGAACTTCGTTTCTCAATTTCGGCCACTCTTAAGACGCGTGGACTTCAACTCCCAGAATCCTCTCCCTTAGCACGCCCGCCGAGGAATTCTTGGGAGATGAAGTCCACATATCTCCAAGCGCCTACGGTTGAGAAAGGCTTGTTCTGGATGGTTTTCAAGGGTGGCCCCGCATATAGAGCACCTGGCAATATCGTGGTCACGATCAGGGAATCCCGATCCAGGAATGGACACAACTGAAAGGCATGCAAGCAAGAGGGTTTCCTTCAAACACTACGACACCCCCCTCCCCCTTACCAAACATAGTTTGTGCGTTAACAACAACACGAACTGGGTTCGAAATTTTGGCAGTGAAGGAGCCCACAGGGTTCAAGCGCGCGCAAGCAAGTTTCTGAACACGCACACTTCATCGATATGAGGCAAAAGCATCCTTGTCCTTTAAAGATTGCCGCCGCCCCCCTCTGGAATTAACTTTTCGCTATAAATATTTTCCTTTTAGCGACGAAGATCGCTTCCAGTTTATGCAGAGACACTTCCGGGTCGGGTGTTGACTTCGCTGAGGTTGTCTGTCAGGTGAGTAAGCAGGGAGGTGTCCTTCCTTGGGAGAAGAGTTTGGGGGTGGCTGCTACTTGGAAGGTGGGGAGGGGGAAATACACGCTCCCGGTCTCTCGTGGAGGGGTGGGTTTCTTGCGGGGCAACGGGAGTGAGGAATGCTTCTTTCCCAGCGAACGGAATCTGGCTTAATTGGCAGCTTGTCGCAGGTTTCCTTACCGGAGATCCGCATAGGTGGCTTATTCTCCCACCTCTCCTTTCCCAACAAAGCTGGAGCTTTTTGTTGCACTTAAAACAAAAAGCAGGAAAGGTCAAAATGTAACAAGAGCTATGGTGGTATAATAGGGGAAGGTGGGGTGTGGGGGAAGAAAGTGGTTAATGTAGGGCGATGCAACCAACTTCCGCACCCTTAAAAAAAAAACCCCACCAGCTTTGGGATTTCTGCATCTTTGGTTTACAGCTGCAGAGCACAGAGCTAATTTCTTATAAAGGCTGGAAGGAGAGTCTCTCTTTCTCCCTCTCTTTCCCTTTCCTTCCTTCTCCCACCCTCTTTTATTTTATTTTTATTTTATTTTGAGAACCAGTCTTATCCATGAAAAGCCAGCCAAGTGACCTTGGGCCAGTCACTCTGTCTTGCCCAACTCGCCTCACAGGGTTGTTGTGAGGAACATAGGAGGAAGGTGCGTTCAATATGTTTCCAGCCTTGAGTTATTTGTTAAAACAATAAAGGCAGGATCTAAATAAATAAAAATTAAAAATGGTGGTTCAAATCTCCATCCTCCTGCATTATACAATTTTTTTTTAGTAATTTGGGGTTAACTTTTTTTCTGAACTTCAGGTGCTACTTAGCCTTCATGTGAGGAAAAAATGGTGATAAGGAAAAGTTTATGACTTCTTAAAGAGCAGCTTAAAATAGTAACAAATGTAATAAAATATATAATAACAAATATAATAAAAGCAAAAATATAATTCCTATGCAGTATTAATTTTATTACTAGAAAGTATATGTTTTCTTTGGAAAATCCAAAGTAGATTTAGCTATCTTCAAAAGTGTTGAAGTTACTTTTTCCAAGAAATACAAATGTACACAAAGACTATACACAAAATTAAATGGCAGACATTCATGACACATACCTACTTAAAAGTCACTGCCATAGAACATTAGATATACTAATGGGGAATGTTCCACTTTATTATATCTGAATAGTTTATTTTCAATAGCCAGTTCTATTTATATTTAGACTGTAGCAATTTAATATTTTTAACTTTTGAACACAAATGAAAGGAAGTATCAGGGAGGGGAGCTATTGAGCTTAAAAAAATAGATCATGTAGTGATCTAAATGAAAATATGTGGATTTTATTTCCAGATTTGGGTTCATTGAAGAAAAACTGGGGGGGGGGGGGGAGAGAGAGAAAATGGAAAGTTATAAAGAAATGTTACTATTATTCATTTGCTTAGTTGCATATTAATATGCTTAATTGCATATGTCAAATAGAAGTTCAAAATAAGCAAAAAGGAAATGGACAGCACTGCTGTTTATGGACACTTTCTTTCTCTGTTGTTCACTTCCTCCAGCAAGTTCAAACATACTGCGGCTTCATAATAATCTTATGAAGGTTAGGCTGCATGATAGTATCTTATCCAATGCTAGTATATAATATAGTCAATTAAGGATTTTAAATAGGAATTTTCTACTTTACAGTAAAGGTAATTTTTACAATTTACAATAGGATTTGTCATTTTGCAGTTTACAATAGGATTTGTCATTTTAAACTACGTGCTAATAACAAAATCTTTGGTCATTTTTCTATAGGTTATAGCCACTTTGACTTATTTTTACTTTTCTTTTTTTGCATGTGTCTTTCTGAACGGTCATCCCGGACAGCATGTCGATTTTCCGTTCTGGTCTACTTGTTCTAACATCTCCACTGTCTGCACTTTCTCTACGCTTGGTGCCCATTCTTGCTTCAGCTGCCCGGTTGGTACAAGAAACCCTATATATTCAGCTACAGCCAGGACTCAGCTTGTCGGGTGCTACCCAGCCCCGTTTTGCCTATGTTCCTGCCACATCTGAAATACACAACCTTATCAGCAAGTTATACGCTGATGCTGACATCCATCATCACCTTGACGTCCGGATATTGCTCACCAACCTTCTCAACCAAGGAGCTAACCCTCCAGTGCTATCTGTACAGAACCTTTCCCATCCACCTGAGGTGGTGCTCACAGACTACGAAAGTGCAGATGGAGTGCAATCAAATCCAATCAAACAACGCCTAGAACGTTATGCCATCAGTTGTTATAGCTGTTGCCCTAAACTGAGCTCTGTTTTACTGTATCCTGACTATGAATTACAAGATGATAATGGAGAACTATCCCCACAAGAGGAGACTGAGAAAACAAATGAGCCATTGCAAAGTTTCTCTGATGTAGTTGTGGGAGGCACTTTTGATAGACTTCACAATGGTCACAAGATCCTTCTGAGTGTGAGCTGTCTGCTGGCAGAAAATCGGCTCCTCATTGGTGTCTCTGACAAAGATCTTTTGGAAAGTGGGTCTCTTTGAACCGTATATGCCTTTGTCCTGCAAAACCATTTAGAGAAATTAGAAATTCTTGGGAACTTTAACATAGTCCAGAATTTTTGTACACAATGATTGAATGCTGTAACGAACCAGGACTGACAATGGGATGTCAAACTCAATTTCATTGAGGGCTACATCAAGGTTGTGTTTGATCTCAGGGTGCCGGGGTGGACGTGGCCAGGGTGGGCATAGCCAGCTCATCGTCACTCTTGTTGGTGGCGCCTGTAGTGGCCTGAGAGCTCTGCCAGCAATAATGGACTCACAAGCTCAGTTTTCAGTGTGATGGCCTCCTGCAACCCTCTGCCAGTGAAAACGGAGCTCAGGAGGACCTCTCACAGCCGTCATGAGGTCCATTTTTGCTGGCAGAGGCATACGAACCAGTCTGCTGTTTCCAGGGCAGACCTGTGGACCAGATCTAAGCACCCCATGGGCTGGATCTGGCCCTGAACCTTGAGTTTGACACCCCTGATGTAGTGAATAAGTTGTTGCTTAGACATGTGATACTGATATTTAGAATTTCATATAATTTTCTTTTTTTACTGGAAGTATTATCTAAGTATATTTGCAGAACTTAGAAATGTGTTGTTCCCCATTATGGCAGCTTGCCTTGTTTACTAAGTATAATACCAGATCTCTACCAAAGCTCTAAGTTTGTTAGTGGAAGTTAATTTAAATAAATGTCTTTGTGCTTTGAGGAGCTAATGAGTATGACTGAGATGAGTAAAACCTTCTACAGCTTTTTATCAATGATAAAACTGCTATGTTTTTTTCAGTCCTTGGTTGTGTGTATTTGTGTGTGTGGATGGATAGATATATAGATACACACTTTGCTTTGCCTTTTTGGACTAAGCAATATTATGCAGAGTTTAGAAAAGGAATAAGAAATAGCAAGTCAAATAATTAAAGATACAGGAATAAGTACTACAGCTAAACATTGATTACATCAGCATTATTTATTATACTGCTCTTATCAATAGCTTTTTCTGCTTGTACCCTTCCTTAATTCCACCATAACTTTATACCATTTCATCTACTGCCTTTTTTTTTTTAAGGAAAATATACAGAAAATTATTTCTAGCCCTGAGCAATTGTGATGAGGGAACTCTAAATTCAGTAAGTAAATATAAGTTAGCTTTGATTTGTATTTTACTAGCTTGGTAGGCCAGTGGTAAGGAAACTATGTTTATCACAAACTCATGGCAATTATATATGCAGCATCTGTTGCCTTTTCTCAATATGACATTCTCTTAATTCCAAGGGAAGGAAATCACAACTTTGTAGCACTATGAACTTTTATCCTTATATTGGGGCATCATCTCAAGAGACTGATGAAGGATGGGCTGTGCTTTATTACATTTTCCTCTTATTTTCTCCCTCAACAGATAAGTTATTAAAGGAGCTGATCCTATCTTTTGAACAACGTATGACTCAACTTGCTGAATTCCTAGTAGATGTCAAGCCCACCATTCAATTTGAGATTGCTCCTCTATATGACCCCTTTGGTCCATCAATCACTGATGCTAACCTAAAGTGCATTGTAGTCAGTGAGGAGACATTCAAGGGTGGTCTTTCTGTCAACAGAAGGAGAGCAGAAAATGTAAGTATGTGGAAATCTTTTTGTCACTATTGGGTACAAACTGAAAAAACCATCTGCCATCTAGGATCTGCCAGAACTTTAGGTCTTCAGAACACAGTTCTTCCTCAATCCCATCACTAGCAGAAGTACTTGGGCACTAGTCCCAGATTCTGGAATTTTCTGCCAAGAGAAAACAGCCTGTGTTGTTCTGCCTGCAGGGAAAAAATATTTTGTTTAGACATAACTTTGATAGCTAAATAGAGTTTGGCTCTATGTTTGGAGATTCCAGTGTTTTGTTCTGTTCTAGTTTCCATTATATAGTACAGTGAAACCTTATTTTAGCTTATTACAGAAACATTTTTTTCCTTTTGGACTCCACTCCTATTTAATGGACTAGTATATGCTAATTAGAGGGTATAGGGCATTCAAATATTTGTTGAAGTTTTACCATAGATTATGCTTTTTATGTAATTAAATAAATAGGAAATTAATTCAAATGAGGCGTATTCAGATTTAATGGTGATCACCTTAATGGTGTTTATTTTTATTGTTATTCTGAGGTCATTCATTGGCAGAAAAGCCAGGAATTGTAAGGGCTCATATTGCTTCCTCAAACAACTTGAAGGAATTGCTTTGTTTGGACCTCTGTAGAAGTAAAATACCCTGCAAAAATTTGCATGGCCTATTGTTTAATTATACTGTGATATTTAGAATTTTAATCCAAGCACAAAATAGGTAGAGAAATGTTTATTCAGTATAGAGCATGGCTCACTTCCACCGACCCCTACCAGACAAGACTACTTCTGCATGCTTTTGTGAGTATGGGTGACATTCTCAATCCTTACATTTAACCAAAGGGTTTAATAGTAATCTCTGTCCCTACTGTAATCATCCGTAATCATCCATCCATTTTTTTTATTTGTTTAAAATCTATCAGTTCAAGCAACTAATTCAAGCAACTGTGGCAGCTAGTTCTAGGTCTCATGGCATTTCCTTTGGAATTGCATAGTAAAGATTAATTAAAATGGTTACAAGTATCTAAGATGTTTTTAAGCATGTTCATTAGATAAACATTTATCACATTTATCACATTCTTTCTGTATTTGAAGGCAAACACAAAAAGAATGAAGAAAACCTTCTTTCCACAGGCAATACGGTCACTAAATCAGACACCACCAGAACACTAAGGATCATAACGATTGTTTACATATA
>JAEANM010027299.1:0-10569 GCA_017656035.1 Myanophis thanlyinensis | reverse complement strand
AGTGTTCGGTCAGACTCAGAGTGGGTAGCCCTCCAACGTCTCTCTAGGCCTCTTTTTCGGCGCTTCATTTCCCTAAGTTCCTTTCTAACACCTTAGAAAGGTGTTCTTTTTCTAATCTCTCTATAAAAGGAACATCAAAGGAGTATGTAACTCACAGTCTCCACTTCTCCTGAGCCACAGGAACAGTCTTTCAGTGAGTGATATCTTTTTATACTTGACATACAGCCAATGGAAGTAATGTGCAACTGGCTAAGATAGCTGGCAGGAGTAACAACATATCTAATGGTGTCTGGAGCCAGAAACAACAGAGCTTTCCCTAAGTCCATTTGCCTTTCAATGTCCTCTACCCTTTGTTGCATGGTTTGTTTGGTTGGAAGAATATTAAAATTGGATATACAGTAACATATATCTTATACATTCAATGAGAATTTTGATAAACTGTTGATAAACTGTTATATTTTGGGGGGAAAACAGTTTTGGGGATTTCGGGGTGATCATTCTGGATGGGTGCTGCCCCCCACAGAGTACGCACAAGAGGTGACAAGCATATGGGGACCAATGGTATCCAGCAGCCCACTGATCCACCACACAGCACAGGTGAGTTGATTCCCTGTTCAAGCAGCAGAAAGAGGCGGAGGCTTGGTGGGGGAGGCAGGTGATCCGGATGCACCATGCAGGCCATGGGAAAGCCAAGAGTTTGTGGGCCAGAACAAGCGGGCAACTGCAGGAGGCTCATCGCCATGCAGTGGCACCGGCAACAGACGGAGGCGGAGGTGCTGGGCAGAAGGCAGGTGATCCCTGAATCTGAATTCTGAATCTATTTCAGAGGTGAACATAACCTTTTTTGTGGCTGTAATTATTTTTAAATGATGATGCATATTTTTTTAATAGCTGGGGCCAACAGAGTTTGGAAGGGTGTCACGTTCATTCCACTGGAAGAAATAAGTTCAAGATATCTATGGAAATTTTCAATCATGGTTGTCCTAAAGCTGCTTTTTCAAGAAGCAACTGGACTTTCTGGTTTTTCTTTGAAGACATTTTGCTTCTCATCAAAGAAGCTTCTTCAGCTCAGAGCTGAAGTGAAATGCCCAGTTGTCTCTGGAAAAAAGTACCTTTGGGATAGGTTCAAAATACTTGGTGTAGTAACATTGGGGTATTATACATGCATTTAATCTTACAAGCCTATGACCAGAAAAGCTTGTCTTGGGAGTCCAAGCAGCATCTAAAATGAGTTCTAAATTGCCTACTGCTAAGGCTTCAATTGATATTGGTTTATTCTAAATGGGCCTTTTATTATTTCTATTTTTTAAAAAAGTTAAAATCACCAGCAGAATCATTTAGGCTGCCTAAGGTCTTACCTTCCACGTCTGCTCCAGATTTCACTTATGGTTTTGCTTTGAACTTTCCTGCTGTGCCTCTTATGCACTTCCAGTGATTATAAAATAGAACATGAGAAGAAGCTTTGAATCTAAATCTAGTTGGCAGGCAGTGTGTTCTTCAGAATTCTGGCCAAAATATCAAAATGTTTGCTTTGTGATGCCTAGATGTATAGATTTTATAAAAAGATATCGTATTATCTCTGAATCATCCTATTATAAGACAGTTTTCAGCAAACACAACTGAAAAGTTTAGAAATGTATTGTCAGGAGGTTAGATTATATTCACAAACCCTGTTTAATTGTATATTTGAGTACCATTTTGGTTCTCCTGTCAGATGTACGATTAAAAATAAAACTTTCTTATTCAGCTAATTTTTAAAAATCCTCTTCCTTCTCATTTCTCAAAAAAAAAAGAGTTTATATTTTTTCCTCTTCTCTCTCTCTCTCTCTCTTTTTGCTTTTCCTCCCAGCTTTTCAGCTTGATTGTGAATAAAGAAAGGGCTATTTGTATTTTCAGATCATTCTTTTTTACATTCAGATGTGTCTGAAGCATGCCAACAAGCAACACATTTGCCAATTAGCTGTGAAAAATGTAACACCATTTTCAGAAGCTTTGCTGAACACCCACATTCCAGGTGAGAACTCACGTAGCAGCATATGCCAAATAATGAACTAGCTGTCCCAAAGCAGTATGGACTTCCGTTCTTGACAAAATGCAGATAAAATAAAAGTAACAAGAAACCATAATAGGCACCTGAATGCCAAAAGAAAAGAGAAGCTGTCAAGCTTTTCATGGAAGTGTTAGAAGACTTTTTCCTGAACTGTTAAAAGTCTTGAGTGAGAATTTGACAAACAGGCGTTTCAAGATACCAGATCATATATTTATCACTAAGGCTGACTTGCTGTCCAGCTCGTTGTTGTATGTACTGTATATAGGTTAACAAGTTTGATTTTATTGGTGCAACACAATGATGGATGGTCCCTTTTGTGGTTGTTGAGCAGAGTTCAGAATCCCAGGGTAATGGTTAAATATTTTAATACACACATCACAAATGTACACTGAGGCAGTCCCGCAAATCACGACAATATGCCATTGTTGTATGCTTGCTGGAAGACTGCCAGCTTCAACTTGATCAAGTCTTCATTGTAACTTACTGCTTGGGCATACTCCTCTCTTACTCTATGATGCCCTCTAAATTTTGATTCTGCATATCATCTTACCTCTGCTGTGCACATTTGCACATACTGGTAGTCCTTGACTTACCATAGTTAATTTAGTGACCTTTCAAAGTTATAACGACACTGAAAAAAGTGACTTATGACCATTGCATAAGTGACCATAGTCATGTGATCAAAATCTGGATGCTTGGCAACTGACTCCTGTTTATGACGGTTGCAGTGTCTCAGGGTCATGTGATCACCTTTTGTGACCTTCTTACAAGCAAAGTTAATGGGGAATCTAGATTCTCTTATCAACCATGTTACTAACCTCACAACTGCAGTGATTCACTTAACAACTGTGGCATGAAAGGTCATAAAATGGGGCAAAATTCACTTAGCAACAAAATATTGGGGATTGATTATGGTTAAAAGTCAAGGACTATCCATCGTTCATTTAATTATGAGAGAAAACAAAAAAAATCCTTCAAAAGTATCATGTAGAACAGGGGTGTCAAACTAAAGGCCCATGGAATGCTTAGATTTGGCCCATGGGGCCACCTTAGAAACAGCAAATGACCAACCCACGGTGCCTCTGCCAGCAAAAATGGAGCTTAGGTGGACTACAGGCATCCCTCAGAAGCTCCATTTTTGCTGGCAGAAGATTGCAGGAGGCTGCCACAGCCGAAATCGGAGCTTAGGAGCCTTTTTTTCGCTAGCAGAGCATTTGCGCCTCCAACATGAGTGACTTTGAACTGACCACGGCCACTCTGGCCATGCCCCCCAACCCTCCCAAGGTTAAACACAATCTTCATGTGACCCTCTATGAAATCGAGTTTGACACCTCTGATGAACAATAACAACAATATAATATCTAGTATATTTCTTCATTTTCTTGCACTTATTTTAGAGCACAGTTTTTCCAACAGTGTTCCACTTAACCCTAGGACAGAGTTTGTCAGCAACTTTAAACTGTTTGTATTTCAAGTCCCAGAATTCCCCATCCAGCTAACTGCTCTGGGATGCTGCAGGAGACTAAAAGGAAAAACTCAAATACAGTCAATTTTCTATCACTAGAACTTTGTCTTTTAATCAGAGGTTCTGGAAATATTTTTTAAAAAAGATTATCAGGTCCACTGGTCTGAAAACATTTGAAAATTCTGGCTTATAGGACTATAATTTGTTCTTTGTTTGGCTTGTTCATATTCAGTAACATATTCTAATCATATTCTTTCTGGACTGGCCAATCAGCATTATGATTTCCCCTGTTGCTCCAAAACATAGTTATAGTGAACAGAGAGGAAAGATGTAATTCTTTTACATCCATATTTCATATATAGAAATGTTGACATAGCCAAATTTTTACTTTCCATAAGAGTTTTAAGTCAATGAAAGTTGCAGAACATTGTAAGTGCTTCTCTTTTGATTTTTCATCAATCACAAGGAAAACCTTCCTGGGGCAAATAGTATTAGCTCACAGAAACTTTTCCATTCCCAATGAAAGAGGCCCGGAAGGAGATCAATTAACAATTTCTCAAATATGTGCAGCAATTTAAAAGTGATCATCATATGCAGGAGCACAGGGCTTTTAAGATTTCCTAAGTATATCTAATCAATCAAGTATATTAAAATCGTTAGCTGGAACTACAGAAATATTAGCAGGCAGAAGTAATCTAAATGAAAAATGTAACAAAATGTTGCTATTCTCTATATTTCATATAGAGTTGTGTTCTTGTTTTACTTTTGTTAATTCTATTCTATGATGAGAAAGAATGAGAAATGGAGAGGGAGAAGGAAACAGAGATAAAGATAAATATATAGAAATAGAGACAGATAGAGATAGAAATAGACTAACGAAGGATAGAGATAGGGGACTGGAGGCTAGAACATACAAAATGGTTGCTGGAATTGGATATAGCTGATGAAAAGAAGGATTAGGGTACACATGATAAAAGTGTTCCAATATCTCCGGGCTGCCACAAAGAAGAAGGAATCAAGCTATTCTCCAAAGCACCTGAAGGCAGGACAAGAAGCAATGGATGGAAACTAATCAAGAAGAAAAGCAACCTAGAACTAAGGAGAAATATCTGGACAGTTAGACCAATTAATCAGTGGAACAACTTGCCTCCAGAAGTTGTGTATACTCCAATACTAGAATTGTTTAAAGAAAAAATTGGACAAACCCTTCCAACTCTGTTATTTTGCTATTCTGAAATAGAGGGACAGAGACAGAAACAGAGAAAGAGATACTCCTTGCAGAATATGTTTATAATCTGAAATCTCCCACTATTACACATTCTTCCTAAATAAATATATTTTAAAAATAAATTCTTTAAACTGTTCTCTCAGTTGTCAAGGTTGTGTTATATAACTGAACACAGACTGAAAATATAGAAATGTTTGGATCATTGTCCACCAAAGATAGTATTGTTTACACTAATAATACACTAAGAAACAGTTTCAACACTTCCTGGTAGGAGTGATTCCCAGAATTCCAGAATCCCAGCTCTACCTTGAGATGGATAGAGATTGAACCCAATAACTTCTGCATGGAAAATATAATCTAACTCTGACTTTTGGCATTCCCCCAAACAATCTGAAATCTCATTTAAATCACAGCATTAATCCCAAAAAGTTAATCCCATTATTATTTCACAATTTTTGTAGCAAAAGACTAATGCATTAAAGATGTACAAAATGTTTAGGATACAAACTTTCATAGTCTAGAAAAACAGCCAATAACTATAACTATTTTTGGCTTTGTATGTTCTTCAAAAACCTTGATTAACCTGGACTAAAATAAATGCATATGTTTTGTTCTCCTCCTCTCTACTGTGATTCTTGCCCTTTCCTGTGGCTACATAAATCTGCTTTTCTTGTAGCAAAATAATTTCATATTTAGATAACTAACCTTATAATGAAGCAAAACAAGATGCTTGAGTGAGATGTAGATCTCAGCAAACCTTTCCCTATTCTCCACCCACCACTGCTGTTCAATATTTGACATTTCTTCAAAAGATTTTTGGTTATTCTATCTTGTTTTATTTTGTTTACATCCAGGCAACTGGCTAGAATGAGTAATTATTATAGAACTTCAGAAAGGGAATAGGTTGGTAAAACTGTCAAATAGCTTTGCCTCTTCATATATTTTCCCCATTTTTTTCCTATAACACTGTTCCATCCACTTCCCATTTTCCCTTAATAAGCGTTGGCCGGAAACAGTCCACTAAGAGAGAACAGTTCTAGAAATCACCTCATTTGTCTAGGACTTGTAGTTCAGCTGCAACACAAACAGTGTGCTTACTTCCTAAGCACTTACTTTCTCAAGCGTTTCACACTAGAAGCATTACTTTCTCATCATCTTATGTTTTCAACCTGAAATCCATCTATTGATTAGATCAGTTAGAAGATGATTTGTCTCTGGCTGGGTAAAATTGATCTTCCATCTTCTTTACTCTCTGGGTAATTATCTACACAAATAGATCACAACCTGCAATGTGGCCTCTTCTTTGGGTCTTCTTTGGATTGTGGCCAAGCAACTTTCTCAAGCTATCTTTTCTGGATGTCCACAAACTAACAATCTTTTAGCAGTAAAACACTGCCCAGATCAACTTCAGTTTGTCATCTCACTTTGGTCTTTATTAAAACTGATCATCAGTCTGTGTAGGTTCAATAAATTGCCTAGGTCCAGTTGTGGTTTCCATTCCAATTTTCCTTCCTGTTCTTTTTCCAGAATTACTCTAATATTTTTGAGATTCCACCTCTAATGTCAGCCCAGTATCTGTGGCCCCTTCCTCTCCATCCTACAGGAATGATTCCTATGGAAACTAAACTTTGATCTATTTTCAGAGTCTTCTTCTCAGAAAAACTGGCAATAAGCATTTACAGGAGCCTCAGTGGTGCAGTGGTTAGAGTGCAGTACTTCTGCTGACTGCTGGTTCAAATCTCTCCAGGCTCAAGGTTGACTCCTTCCATCCTTCCAAGGTGGGTAAAATGAAGACCAAAATGCTTGGAGCAATATGCTGACTCTGTAAAGTGCTTAGAGAGAGCTGTAAAGCACTATAAAGCAGTATATAAGTCTAAGTGCTATTGCTATTTGAGTTTCTGCATGAATCCATGAAGAGTCATAGAGAGTACATGGCTGAATGCAGGCTATCCTAAGGACAGTGGCAGGTTGTGATTTTTATAAAAACATTTTAAGAGATTTTGTCCAAATAATTACATGAATAAACAAAAAAGCAATTACACCTTTATGAATCCAAATGGAAATAATTAGAAGTTGATAGAGAAATAAAATCTATGAATGCTGCCAAAGATCTCATTCATATCTGTAATGTATTTCCCTCAGCACCTGAGATAGAAGCCAGTTACCCTTTACAACTACAGGCAACTATACATACAATATCTAATTCAGACTCTGCTAGAAACCAAAACTTTTCTTAGAATCTGTCTAAACATCATAAAATAGTAAGCAAGCTTTAAGTTCTTTAAAGTCTTTGTCAATCATGATTATTAAGCAAAATAAATGTGGGGGAGAGAAATGGGGAAATATTTTAGCAAAATTTAAAAGGCAAATTCTTTCTTTGTACTTATGTAAACTAAAATCCCAAAGATCTATGGATATTGTCAGTCATCCAGCTCATGGTTATTCCAAGGGTGCCTTTTCAAGAGGCAACTGGACCTTCTTTGTTTTCCCTTGAAAACATTTTGTTTCTCATCCAAGAAGCTTCTTCATTTCTGAACTGAAGTACTGTAGAACTGAAGAAGCTTCTTGGATGAGAAGCAAAGTATCTTCAAGTAAAAGCAAAGAAGGTCTAGTTGTCTTGTGAAAAAGCACCTTTGGGATAAAGCCTTGATGAAGAAGTCTTCCTTATTTAAGCTAAAGTTCAAACAGTATCAAATCAGTCATCTCAAAACTTATTCTTGAATCATTATGTCCGAAAGCTTTCACCTCAATCCCATTTGTCCTGAAGAGAGCTTAAAATTCAAGAGCTTGTTTATTGTTTTATGACACTTTCATTGGATATAATACTGTTCCTGTTGCAGATTTATTTTTTATTTTTTATTTTAATTTATAGAACTGCCCAAAGTACTGTTCAATACTTGACATTTCTTTCAGTCAGTTTCTTCCTTTCAGTTCCCTGCTTCCATGGAAATCTAACAGTATTTCAATAGAAATGTCTTCTAAAGACCAATAGGATCTATAATAAGAGGAGAAACTGCATGAAATTGTCTACTGTGAACATTGTAGAACTTTTTTTTACCTCCCTAGGTATAAGAGTTAAAAAAAACTATAATTAAAAAGTTGTTTTGACTTAGCTTTATTCAATAGTGGATACCTTTCTAGAATGATGGATATTTGTACAGCAGACAAAACATAAATAACCATCACACAGTTTTCTCTGCAATGCAGAAATGAGAAATAAGTCATAAAAGGATTGTTTGTTGAAGCAGAAAAGAAAACATTCTATCCATGTGGCCTAAAGCAGATCTTTACTTGATCTCTTGGGTATATGATATACATTTTAATTTAAAGGACTAAATGCAGTCCTCCACACTTATTATTATTATTGGGCTGAAACAGAAAAGAAATTTTAATTTTAACCTAATTTAGCATCACTTCTTAATGTAACAGAAACTGTGCAAGTGAATTATCTTTCAATGATAAAATATTACATAGAAGAGCCTATTTATTTAATGGCTGGGAAAAGTATAAGGTAACCCAGATTTGGTTGAGAGTAGAAGATTGATTCAATTTCCCTCATCCAGAAGAAGCACCTCAGAATCTTCCATGATCAATTAAGAGATTTAGAGACGAATAAACAATGATTCATATATATGCATGTTGCCTCCTGGAATACAGGCAATGGTCTGGAATAGCTCCTGGTCCAAATATGTGTCCAAAGACAAGTAACTAAGAATGATTACCTAATTCTCACTGGAAAGAGATACTCAGTAAATCATTTTCCTGTCATTCTAACTCCTATTTTGTTATACCCCAGATGCACTTGAAGTCCAGCACAAATGAAGGATGCACTTAGTCAGTTCCCTGGAATGCTCCACTATACCTCAAACAAGCAATCTAGAAGACAGATTGGAGTTGAAATGTTCTCTTGATACAGGGAACCTTTACTTTATTTTACCTCAATCCAGTGTTCAGATTATGGAAATTAAAACCAATCTGATACCAGACAACTGTAAGCAGATGTATAGTACTTCATACACATCAATGATCTTTTCCAGGGTACAAAATGGGTACAATATTTTCAAATATTTAGCAGCTTTTCTTCTTATTCATTTCATTTGATATGAAAGCAAAAATGAACAGTGTAGTGATTAAGGCATAAGGCTCAAAACCTGCAGATGTGAGTTCTAGTCTCACCTTAGTCATCAACCCTGATGATCTTAAGCCAGTCACAGCCCTAGGAAGGAGGCAATAGTGAACTACAACTGAAAATTTTGTCAAGAAAAATGCAGGGGTTTGTCCACCATGATCCAAAAAACTGACTTAAAGGCAGAAAAGCAAAGCAAAATATAAGCAAAGATATGAGGATTCAATCAATGCAACCTTTATTCAAGACATAGACCAACGTAAAGTAGAGGAGCAAAGTGGCAACAAACTAGCAGCTCCTGAAGTAAGCTCCCAACTTGTGACTGGCCTCACCCCTTTTGGCTCAGGCCTATGGCCTTAAAATGTCAGCCAAAGACAAGAAAAGAACCTGAACTAGCCCCAGTAATGATACTGGGGACCATAAATACATTAAAGCATAGAAACAAATAAGGATTGACTCTTGTCTCCCCAGACAACACAAAACCTACTGCTTCATACCCCCCACAGGAGATTGTAACTCAATTAATACAATTGTTTTTATTTGATCATATATCAACAAATAAAACAAAAAATCACAACCAATTAAGATAAAAAGAGAAACACATCACATTCTAAAATATTTAAGAAAAAATTGAGGTAATACTATGGCATAGTATACAAACTACAGAACAATATTCACTGTGGTCAACCAAATGAAATCTGATTGATCAAATAGTAACAACTTAAGAAAGAATGAGTCAGAACAACCAGGATGTTTTTATGAAAAATGGAGATAATAATTCCTGGTGAGTTATTGTCTAAAGGAACAATACAAAGTAACATATTCCATCATTTCAGTGCTCCTTTGCTACATAAACAGTCAGTTCAAAAATGATATTTCAATATTGCTTGGATCCAAGAATTGGATCCAACCAAGGATAAAACCCTTCTAATTTCAGAATCATTGTATACCTTAAGTATATGGCTGGTTGGAAAATATATGCAGAATCATTCAGAAAGGTACTTCTAGGTAGAACAGATAAGTGTGACTGCAGCCCTAAGTCAATGGGTCATTGTGTACAATCAGCCAGTTGATGTTTATAAACCATTAGGGTGATGACTACCCCTGAAATTCACACACAAGATGGTGCCGGCGAAACAGGCTGCCGTTGTGACCGCTCCGATCCTATCCTGCTTTTGGCCAAATTAACAGCTTTCTGGCCAAATCAAAGGATTGGATTTAAATTCAAACTCAACCTAAACTCAAATTAATTAATCTGAAATCAACCTGGAGCAGCTCCGGCCCCGAAGCTCAGCTGGCTGGAGAAAGAGCAGGGACAAAAGAGCACAAAGAAACGAACAAAGAGCACGAAAGAGCACAAAGAAGCCCGGGAGGAGAGCAGAGGAGAATGGATTCGAACAGAGGAGAACGCTGGGCACAGAAAACAGGAAACAACCTACGGGCCCTACCAGGTCAGGCTGGGATAGAACGGAGCGCAGAGGCAAGGTTTTACTATAAGCCACCATCAGCCGAGCAGAAACTCCAGGAGCGGCCCAAACAGCCAGGACTGCCAGAGCAGCAGCGCCATGCCTTGGGAAACCAGGTCATCAGCAGCAGCGCCAAGAGCAGCCCCAGCTATCCAGTCCGACAGAGGCAGCAATGCTAGGAGCGGACCCACAGCGAAGACTGCTGTGTGTGAGTAGCTGTGGGGACATCAGACA
>JAEANM010027298.1:0-10569 GCA_017656035.1 Myanophis thanlyinensis | reverse complement strand
CAATGTTGGGGAGGAGGACTGTGATGGTGGGGTTAGGGTCGCAATGGTTTTGCGGCTCCCAGGTTTTTTTTTCCTTCAGAAATGGGTCCAAGTGGCTCTTTATGTCTTAAAGGTTGCAAACCCCTGTATTAGATCAAGAAAATCATTTTTATTGCAATGTGCTGAAATAATTGTTTTGTTCCTATTTTTGCAATCAGATTGAATAATATTTCACCTTTCCTTTAATGATCAGTGATAATGACAGTACACATTCTAATAGGTCAGTGTAGAGAATATTAAAAGTACATTGGTCTATAGTGCATAATTTAATTGTCATAGATTGCTGTAATGCTGAAATATGATAGGATATTGCAATAGTATCCTACTATTATAGAAGACTACGGCTTCTTCTGGTTTTTCTTTTTCCTTATCTGACTATAGCCCCAGGAGTTCCCTGATGGTTCCTTTCCAAATGTTAACAAGATCTCACTATGCCAAACCTTTTTTGAAATCACCTAACTTCCAACTCTGGTAATCATCAGCTGATAACATTTTTAAAAACAAGCAAACTATTTTAAAAGCAGAAGATTCCATAGCCAGGAAAGAAGGTCAACTCTTTAGCAAACATATGTCAGATATCTTTCATCTAAAATGCTGTGATTCAGGCCAAAAATATGCTTGTCCCTCCTATTTTATTAAAAAGTGGAATTTACAAGAAAGTGAGTATCAAGTCAAAAGCCATTTACTCATTCTGCTACTGATGAAAATGTATTGTTAATTCTATCTCTTCTTTCTCATTAGAGTTTTTTTATGTGTGAAAATAATAAAATGGAAAAGGCATGGATGAACCTGGTATGAAAGGCTATATTGCATACTTCCAGAATAAAATTATTTTTACACACAAAAAAGTGATTTTAAAAAAGCTGCATCTAGAATCTATCTTAGATTCACTACGTCATTCTTTGCTCTGTTTTAGGAAGCAAGTCTTGATCTTGCTTGACACACTTATTCTTCTCACCTGGGATGTAATTTTTATTTATTCAGAAGCCCTAGTTTTTATCCGTGAAGTTGGGATTTAGCTTAATTTATGTTTTTTTTTAATAATACTAGCCTATTAACTTTACCACATCAGGTGAATGAAGTAAGAACCTGCAATGTAGGATAACAAAAGCAGGAAAACAGAGTTAACTTTAAGGAGTTAAAGTTTTCCAAAATAAAATTTCAGTCAATAGACTCTTGTGTTTTTGCTTCTATCTAGCAAAAGAATCTAATCTCGCCTGCCATCTACAGTTTGACTTCTCATGTAAATCTAAGAGAAGACTTTGAGAAAATTTGTGTGTGTTTTGAACTGTTGTTGCTAAAAGGATAGGGGCAGAGAATATCCCCCAGATTTATCTACCTACAAATTGAGAGGAAGATTTTGTGTCCATCACTTGATTGCCTACCTTAGACATGATATTCTGGATGGAATTTAACCAGTGTTCACTTCTTCTTACAGCCTCCAGACACACAGAATATTTCCTCACTAAAGATTTATAGCATCGCCTAATGATTGTCGTCTCATACAAGGTCATTCTTTATTAGTAATAAACTGCTGCCCAGATGCTCAAATGGCTTTATAAATTGTTAATGAAGAACTGCTCAGAGCCAGACAGAAGGCATTGCCAGAAACTGGAACTGTTCCTGGAGCAACATTGCTAATGCTGGAGAGGGACTTTTGCATTAAGCCTACTCTTTAGAGGAAAATTCTTGGTAGCAAATAGAGAAATTCTTGGTAGAAATTAAAAGGAAAGATTAGCGTTCTCCCACTCTGTCTATGATAATTTCAATGTGGTGACTACAGATCAGTAGTTGTATTTTCCATGCAAAGAGTAAGGAAGGATTATGATACCCAGCAGCTACTGTGATTCTTTGACAGACTGCCTGGAAAACACCAGTGACATAGACAATTCCCTGCACCTGTTTACAAAGTTATCTATGTGCACTTTGGTCTCTGTATAATTGCTAATCACTTATTGGATTCTTTTTATGAAAAGAATGTAGCTACTTCAGGAATTAAACTTAGGACCTTTATGTAAATGATGCACTCCATGACTTAATTACAGTTTCCTACAGAGAAGGAAGATGGTGCAAAAATCCAAAATGGCAAACATACAAAGCTGCAACTTCCTTTTTTTTTTTTTTTGCATATGTTGCACATGAATAGCACATTAAAAGGGATGAGGCTACACTCATGTTATCTTGAATTTTTGGAGCCCACACACTTCTTGCAGATACCAAACTTTCTTCTCCCCTGCCTCATAACCCTGTTCAAATGCCTGGGCTTTGGGGGAAAACTCTAGGGCCATTCGGCAAAATGTACTGTAGAGTCCCCAACACAGTGTGGTTAACATACTGTCCTTTGAGTTAAGATAGCTCTTATACATTATGATCTGATTGCAAAGGCCATTGTAAACAATATTTTAAAATGAGCTAAATGAGTTAAAAAGTGGTCTCTCCAAAGGTGCTTTTTCAGGAAGCAACTGAACTTCCTTGTTTTCCTTTGAAGATGTTTTGCTTCTCATCCAAGAAGTGAAATGTCTTCAAAGAAAAACAAGAAAATCCAGTTGTCTCTTGAAAAAGCACCTTTGGGACAACCATGACCTGGATGACTGAGAATCTCCATAGATAAAAAAAGTGTTCTATTGGTAAACAAACCTTTTTTTTTGACATGTCAGTTGCAAGCATGGGAACACAAAGAGTTAAATTCTGCTAGTGTTTTTTTAATTGTCCTTAAAATTGCCTAATTGAACCATCATACTCAACATGCATAAACTCCATGAGAGAGCTATCATGGTTTTTTTGGCAGACTAGCCACTATGGAAGAGTTCCTTGGAGTTCAATATGGTCTGGATCTTGAATGCCACGAGGCAAAGCTAATTCAAAGGTAATGTCTGTAATTACATGCTTTGGTGCTGATTTTTTATAATGTCAGTTAATATTCCCTGAAGACAGATGTTTTCCATTACAAAGAAGAGATTCTAGGTGAAGATTTTTCTAGATGTGCTGACAAATTGCTAGCATTGTTGTTCTATATGGGATTGAAATTAAAATAAAAGGTATTTCCTTGATGTGGTGAGGATTGGAGGGAGAAGCATTGTTATGAATGCTAAAGTGAATCTTTTGATTCTGGAAAATAATGGCCAATAAAGAAAGTATTATTTAATTTATTCAGTGCAATGTACACAAATGAAACAAAACATATAATTCACTTTTTGAATAATTTAACTGGATTTGGCAAAGGCTTCAGATGACAGGACATTGCATACAATTTTATCTTGCAGAAAAACTGAAAAATATAAATATAGTTGGATGTACAGAAAGGGCATGGTCCATCATTGTTTGAATAGCTTGTTGATGGATAGAAGTCAATGAAACCTCAAACGTTTTTCAATGTACCACCATAACAGTTCCGTATGTGACTTGTTCTATGGATGGACAATTCATTTAAAATTCCTTCCCATTTAAACAAAGAACAACTTAGCTCTCTTAAGCCGTTCAGAACTTTTCAGCTCCAAATCTTCAAGTGAATAATATCCTTATTCGGGTCAGCCAATATAAAAGCATGTGCAATTTCTTTAGTCCTACAGAAATTATTTATTAAACAAGATGTTGTTTTTTAAAAAAATAGCGAAATACGGGAGGCAGCAAGGACTCAGGCTGGCAACTATAAACTGAGCATTTATTAAAATGCAACTGGTGTTGAGTTTCACCTAGTGTATGGAATACAGAAAACTGAGACTGCCCCTGATTGAATTATCTACAGAAAAATATTACTCAACTCTGGACTTTTGGATTTTTCCCTCCTCCCTACAGATTCTGTGCTCACAGGAGAATGGATAATTATTTTTTCTTTATACACTTATATGTACTATTGTAGAATCTGAATCTGCTTTGACATTATCAATGAACTAATTTTGGACTAAAGAGAATTCTTGAGCCATAGCCAGGGCAGGGGCCATACTGTTTCTCACTGTGTTTCATTAATTGTCAAATAGTTTGTGTGTTATTGTAATTATAAAGATGTTGATCAGTGAGCTCTTATATTTTTATCTGATGTATGTTCTTAGAAAAATGCATGTATGAATGAAGGAGATCCTAAAACGATGGAGGCAGTGTTACAGTCGGTTGGTGTCTCTTTAACTGAAACCAATATTTTCCTGTGACTGCAAAATTACCTTGTGAGCCCAGGAAAAGACACTGCTTCTTTAAGAAGATGCTGACAGATAAAGTATGCATTCAGATCAATTGAGATGTTCTTCCTATGTGGAAAGGAAGGTGCTAATAATTCAACTTGGAATCTGAACTCGAAGATCTATGCATCGTACTGTACTGGGAGAGATTCATCTGGGAGAGTAAAGGCAAGAGGACACAAACAGATTTTTCTGAACTCTTAAGGCAACTGTGTTCCCTAACATTTTCTGTATTGGTTGAAGAATCCCTGCTAGAAGGCTTTTCCACACTGCTGTCTTCAGCTGCTTCTCTCCCATGCAAAAACAGATTAAAAATGAAGCTGATTTAAAAAATAATTTTCTAAATAGCATCCCTTCTCCACTTTGGCCACAGTGATAGCCAGATGTTCTATCCTGATCAGCGTTAACACAGTCCCAACCAATGGGTTCTCCTATGTCCTCTGTAAACATTTTGGGGGTTAGTGAAAGTTTTATTTTTCCTGTCACTTAATCTAGAAGGGAAAACAATAGTTCAGTGTACATAGCTGAAACAAGAATGATAAATACAATAACTACAATTTCACTTTTCTCTGCTGAACCTATAAAAAGAAAAGAAAGAACTAATGTTTTGCCATTCCACTAGTGAGGCTGGGAAAGAAAGACCCAACCTTTTATGGCAGGTAGCCCAGAATAAAATGGTCATTGAAGGCAGAGAGCAGGGACTAGCCAGGGAGGTCTGGGAGGCATGCCAGCCACAGCACACACCAATCAATTGAAACAAAGACATTTGTAGAAGATGGAATGAAGTCAGCAGGCAGAATGATGGCCCAGCTCATACCAATAGAAGGAGATAAATTATTGTTGATGCAAATCAAGATTACCTGGATGGAAGCTACTTTCCCAATAATTTTGGAACAGACTGAGGAAGATTCCATCTATTCATGCCCTCCCAAAATGGTATTGTCCTAATCTTAAGGCAAGAAAGAAGTATGGATTAGTCCTAAGCTGTCTTCAATTCTCTTTTCAGGTGGTCCTGGTTTAGCAGATGCTTTATTTAGCATCAATGTTAAAAAGATAACTCATTGACTAATCTTCACATGTCTGTAAATCAAAGGAAAACTGAAGTAAAATGATAAGTAGAGTCACCATTTCACTTCATAACTGAGTTGTTGCTTCTAACTGTGCTTGGTAAACTAGGACAATTGGTGGGCTACAACTGGTTTAAAAACCAGTGCGGCTTCCAAACTACAGCAATTCAGCTTACCTTAGACAGTACCAGTAAGTAGGAACTGCTGAAGTGCAGAAAACAGCTTTTCCATGTGATTCAGGTGAGCCACAAAGAAAAAAAAGAAGGGAATATAGGACAGGATAGGGTGGGGGCAGGTGGGTGGGGCCAACTGATTGTCGGAACTACTGGTTTGATAGAACTGGTGTGACCAGGCAGCAGCCCACCACTGACTAGGACTACCTGTCCTACCTTATAATTGAACTTTGGGGCAAGGAATGCAACATTGCTGCTGGATACTGTACAGGTAGTCCTTGGGTTATGACCACAATTGAGGTCGCTAAGTGAGACAGTTGTTAAGTGATTTTTGCCCCATTTTATGATCTTTCTTGCCATTGTTAAGACAATCAGTGCAGTTGTTAAGTTAGCAACAGGGTTGTAAAGTGAATCTGGCTTCCCCATTAACTATGCTTGGAAAAGCGGAATCACATGATCATGGAACGCTTCAACCATCATAAATATGAACCAGTTGACAAGCACTCAAATTTTGATCACATAACTGGGGATGCTGCAATGGTCATAAGTGTGAAAACAGTCGTAAATCCCTTTTTTCACTGATGTCACTTTGAATGGTCACTAAATGAACTGTTGTAAGACAAGGACTAGTTGTACAAATCAAATACTTTTTGTTGTTCAATAGCAGGGTTGTGATGGTGATGGTGTCCTGCAACCCTCTGTCAGTGAAAACCCTCCGAGAAACCCCCTCCAAGGGTTGCAGGAGACCCTCGCTGCCAAAAACAGAGCTTGGGAGCCCGTTTTCGCTGGCAGACTGCTCAGGCCACCACAGGCATCCCAGACACAAGTGACATTGAGCTGACCACACCCACTCTGGGCCTCCAAGGTCAAACACAACCCTAATATTATCCTCAATGGAATCAAGTTTGACACCCCTAACTTAAAAGCATGACAGGGCAGTTCGCTGTTCAAACATTTCTTGTTCTCCGGCATTTGGAAGCCTAAGTGGTCACCTCACTGCATAATGCCTGTTGAGATAAGAAAAAAATGCAAAAGGAACAAATATGAGCATGATTTGTGATTCAGAGCCTCCAGCTTTCTTAAAAGGATCAGCTGTCCCAAACCTAGCCCTTTCCCATTGCTTTGAAACACATGCAACTTAGAAGAAATGCCAAGATAAAAGGATAAAATGCTTATACTCCTTCATCCATCTCAGCTGTCATCTAAGTTCATAGCAACGGGATTCTTCCTCTTTTGAAGAAAGAAAGAAGCTCATCAATATGATCCAAAATATTTTTGCTTTTATTTTTCCACCTTAAGTGAGGAATGTTATAATAAACATGAGTCTTGGCATTAGATGAATCAATTGCAAAGATGCAGGGTTTATTCAATTAGAGGTGCTCTACTTGCTTGGATGAATTTCAAGGAGTGAGAATGCTAGGCTTTGTGGAAGGGGGGGTAGTTCTAAGAAGATCAAGTCCTGCAGAGAATCACCATCTGTATTGACTGGGTTGTGAAACCGCCAGTTGAACGATGGCAACACTAGGTACTTCCTGGCAGGTTATATTTCAGCAAGAAAAGGGAGTGAAGGGAGAGACTGAGAAAGTGCAGATGGAAGAACAGTTCCAGGCAAAGTTCAAAATCCTTAGAGGTACCTCCCCTTTCTTCTGCTTTGGGGAACCTTTTCCATCAAGAAAACACAATTGGGAATTATTGTAAGACCAGGGTGAGCTGATATTGGTTAGAATGTAAAAATAGATGTTCCTACTCCTGTAAAGGACCATTGATTCCTCTATTAGTCCAGTGTCTGTACTATGCTAGATCTTCCTATGTTCCCAGTTGCATGACTTAAAAGAATTTACTAAGCCCTCAAAGGAGTTTATGCTGGCAACAAAAGAAAAGGATATATAAGGAAAAGATCCCTTACAGAAACAAAAGGCTTGCGGTGCCATATCATTTTGAAGCCAATCACCAGAGAAGTACAAATCCAGTAGAGTTATTAGAGGGCCCTTTCCTAACCTGATATTCTCCAGACAAGTCAAAGTACTGTACATATTCCAATGGCCGTGCTAGTTTTGAGTGCTGCCAGCTGCCTGCTGATTTTTCAGTGCACAACTTGAACAACACAGAGAATGGATCAGTTAAGCCAGGGGTGTCAAACTCAAGGCTAGGGACCAAATCCGTCCCACGCCATGCTTAGATCTGGCCCGTGGGGCTGCCTCTGCCAGTGAAAATGGAGTTCGGGAGGGCTTGAATTTGACACCGCTGAGTTAAACCGTCATATTATGACAGACGCAACTAGAAAGCAAGATTCAAATTCTAATTTTCAAGAAAAAGGTGTTTGAATTACTTTGATCAGTCATTCAGCTTAACATATTTGACAGAATTTATATGAAAGCGAAATAACATCATATAGATAATTCTCTACTTACAACTGTCCATTTAGTGACTATTCAGAGCTACAATGGCACTTGAAAAGGTGACTTACGACCGTTTTTCACAGTTACAACCTTTGCAGCATTCCCATGATCATATGATAAAAATTCAAATACTTGGCACTTGATAGACAGACAGACAGACAGACAGATGATAGATTAGATAAAGTGAGAGAGTGAGAGAGAGTCAACTTTTGTTGACTTGTTTTAGAAGGCTGTACACTGCCCTGAGTCCTTCGGGAGAGGGGCGGTATAGAAATCTTGACAATAAAGACAATATAGAAATCTTGACAATAATAAAGACAGAGATAGAGACAGAGATAAAGGTAGCAATAGCGCTTAGATTTATATACTGCTTCACAGTGCTTTACAGCCCTCTCTAAGCAGTTTACAGAGTCATTCTATTGCCCCAACAATATGGGTCCCCATTTCCCACCTTGGAAAGATGGAAGGCTGAGTCAGCCTTGAGCATGGTGAGATTTGAACAGAGAGGGAGAGAGGCAGATAGATAGACAGACAAATAAACAGATGGAAGACAGACATTGTCATTCTGGTTGCCAGCTTCTCTTCACTAGATGTGTTAGGATGGAGGCCATCTAATGAAAATGGTGGATTTAATGGCCTAAATGGACTCTTCCAACTCTACGATTCAAATCTTCTATCTCTTAGTGCAAACTCGATTTCATTGAGGGTTGCATCAGGGCTGGGTTTGACCTTGGATGGCCAAAGGTGTGCATGGCCATGGTGGGTGCATTTTTTCCCTTCTTTCTTTCCACAGTTCTTTACTATAACCATTTTCCTATCTCTTCTACCAGATATTATGGGCAAATATTTATTACTTATTCTTCATGCTCCACTAAACTTTTTTATTTCTAAATGTATATCCCATTGTTTAATAGTAAATTGCTTTTCCAGGCAGAAAAACTATTTATACTATTGTGCTTTTATTATTCAACTAATAATAAAAATACAATAACATAAATAACATGATAATGCAAGATCTAACAGCAGAAGTAAATTTCCAAGATTGTAAATAGAAATTGCTGTCAATTATAGATTGTTGATTATAGATTAAATGGACCTACAGTATGTAAAATCTGGCATTAAATTGTAATATTAATACAGGATGTTGCTTGTTGTCTATCCAGATCAGGCACTTACTTGAGGCAACATAATTGTAATCCAGTCCAATCCAGTCCTCCTGCAACACTCTGCTGACTGTAAACAGGCCACGCCGAGGCCTTGTGGGCCTCAGCGCAACACATTTTTGACAAGTAGAATGCTTCTGCAGCCATGGAGGATGAAAACAGGCCATGCAGGGGCCTCCCAGGGCCTCCGCATGCCCTGTTTTTGGCCTGCAGAGTGCTTCTGGAGGCCGGGGAGCCGAAAACAGGCAGCGGGGGGGGCAGTCCTCTGATATTTTCAGGCTGGCCCCATGGACCAGATTTAAGCACCTCGCAGACCTTGAGTTTGACACCTCTGTCTTAGTGCATCCATGAAATTTTAGTGAAGTTTTCTTTTCCTCTGAAAAATAACTCAAAGGTAATCTATTTCCCATTATACTAAATGAGAATAGTTTTAAAAATGATTTTTTTTGTTCACTTCACTATTAAAAGGTATTTAAATTGTCAAAACAACCAAAAGGTTTAGAATTATAGGAAGAAATTTAAATGGGGGTCTCTTTCAAATGTATCCTTTTCTATCTAGCAAAGCTGATAGATTTAAACAGCAAAACAATAACAATGTATTTATCTACTAGTCCAGGCTGGAAACCTGATGTAGCCTGGATCCATCATGATTTAGAAAATGTTAATTTCCATCACTATTTCAGAATCTGTCAGAGCTGCATGCACAAATTGTGTACAAAGTTTATAGGACAGTTAAAAGGTTGCAACTGTTCAAAATGTTGTAAAATGCATTGCAATGTGATTAGAACCTTTGAACTCCCTTTTACAAGATGGGATGACTGAGCTATTTTAGTATTCTCTTAGGGATTTAACCTCAAACTCTAACCAAGACAACCATTTAGAGCTACATGTAAACCGTGGGTGGGCATAGTTCCTGCTAACTCGACCTCTCTTTTTTTCACAACAGTGAAAGGAAATTGTGATCTGAAGCTGACATTTCCTTCAAGCATTGTTCCTCTGAGGCTACAATTCACTGATAACACCATTTTGAAGTATCTGGATTAAATCCAGGAAACATTGGACATACTGTACAGAAAGGATCTGGTTCAAATTAACCATTTTATACTTACCACACATGCTAACTTTAGTCTTTCCTTGTTTTCAAAGCTCTTTGTCTCCTAGCCAACAGATCCTCAACTTTTTCCTTTTGGCTCAATGGATAACATTTCTTACTCAAATATTACATTCCTTTGCCCCCTACCCCCCATAAGCTTTGGCTGTCCTTTCTGTCCCATAACCAGTATATCTAGCCACACAACACGTACACCAAACCTGAAGCAGATCATTTAGGAAGCAGTTATAGCAGATACTTCCCTGATTCACTATTACAAAAAGAAGAAGTGGGGGAAGATTTAGCATAATCAGACTTGCAAGATTCTGTTATCATAGCCAATCTTCATAAAGGTAGTTTTAATCTTCCTCTGAATTTGATTTCCTGATCTGGTCTATCTAGTAAGGCTGACACATTTACATATATAGACTTGAAAAACAAAGATACATACATACATACATACATA
>JAEANM010027297.1:0-10569 GCA_017656035.1 Myanophis thanlyinensis | reverse complement strand
ATAATACAATAGAATAGAATAGAATAACAGAGTTGGAAGGGATCCTAGCATAAGAAAAAGTTTTTGTTCTGGCAAGATATTAGTTTAATACCAGAAGAAGTTAAATGCAGAATCAAGAATATGTTTTTGTTCTTCTGTATATCAAGGTATGCATCAGCCTTAATTTGCCAAATCCCTTCAATCAAAATATAGATAGCAATAACAATAGCACTTAGACTTATATAGCTCTTCTTGGTTCTTTATAGTCCCCTCTAAGCGGTTTACAGAGTCAGCATATTGGGTCTTTATTTTACCAACCTCAGACAGATGGAAGGTTGAGTCAACCTGGAGCCAGCAAGAATTGAACTGCTGGTAGAATTAGCCTGTAATACTACATTCTAAGGGGACGTGGTGGTTCAGTGGCTAAGATGTTGAGCTTGTTGATCAGAAAGTTCGGCTGTTTGAATCCCTAGCGGCGTGCAATGGAGGGAGCTCCTGTTACTTGCCCCAACTTCTGCCAACCTAGCAGTTCGAAAACATGTAAAAAATGCAAGTAGAAAAATAGGGACCACCTTGGTGGGAAGGTAAGAGCATTCCATGCACCTTTGGCATTTAGTCATGCTGGCCACATGACCACAAGGAATCATCGTTAGGTAGTGCTGGCCCTTCGGCTTAGAAATGGAGATGTGCACCACCCCCTAGAGTTGTGAACAACTAGCATGAATGTGCAAGGGGAACCTTTACCTTTACCTTACTGCACTGCACCGCCATGTCTCTTCACCTCTTGTCCCCATTATATCCCTAAGGAAAATGAACCACATGAAGCATGCAAATATTTTTGTCCTGGTGGAATGCTGTTACTTTGTGTGTCCTCTTTATCCACCAAGATGGGATTGATTTTTTTTTTCAATGAGAGATGAAAGAAGGAGAACTAATAATGTGGGCATGGATTTAGGTCACTTTCTTGATTTCCTCTTTGCTCATTGAAAATTACTCAGGGTATAAGGGGAAAATGTAACCTGGATCCCCTGCCTACGTGGGGACTAGATTCAAAGGTAACGTGTTTTGTAGTTTTATTAAGGAAGAACTGCAGAATCGAAATAATTTGGCAAACTAAGGTTAAACACATGTGCTCCAAATGAACCTAAACAGGGCAACCTTTCCTGCTCCAAAGGAGGAGATGCAATCTTTTCAACATTGTCTTTCTTTGGTCTCTCAAGAGGCAGAGAACTTCAGCTCCAGCCAACAAGATAATAACGTCATAACAGGCATGTTAGAATTTGCAGTTAGGAGTCATAGCCCTGCAGTTAATAATACAAGTAAAAACAATACCAAAGGCGTGGAACTTGATTCCTCACTCCACTACCATTCGGACACACGTAGTTGTTGGTTCACCTTATCTTGTTCAAGGGGATAAATGTTTGTAACCTGCTCCTCAGCAGAAATACATATCAATTTCCTATCCCTTCAAGCTTCTTCTTGAATGAGGTTGGTTCTACTATTAACAGAATAACAGAGTTGGAAGATCTTCTAGTCCAACCTCCTGTTGAAGCAGAAACCCTAACCATTTCAGACAAGTGGTTGTCCAATCTCTTCTTTAAAAGTTGTGGAGCAACCACAACTTCTGGAGGCAAGTCAGATGTAGCCCTGAGGAGGTCCATTGCAACTTTGAATCTGAAATTGAGGACTACTTGTATGAATCAAAATTAAGACCTGCTTCAAAATTTGCAGATCCGATGTTCGGCTTCATTAGCCCATGTCTAGTTTTCAGGCTACAGTTATTAATAATTTCACTCTGCCTTTGATCACAATTGCTGTTCTAAATGTCACACTTTAGGTTTAAAGCCTGCAATTTCCCTCCTAAAATTTCTCCCTGCACAGGGCAGTAGGAATTGTGTCATCTAATTTATCAGATCTGGAAATGCTGAGTTTGGTTTTCTTGAGCTTTGCGTGCTTGTGTGTGCATGTCTATTTTTACAGCCTGAGATGTGTGTGTGTGTGTGTGAATGATAAAACTGTTTTCTTCCACACTTTCATTGAAAAATTGCATCCATTTTGGCACTAGTTAAGGCTGGCTTGTTATGAATATGCCAAGGGCAGAATAAGATGTTTTAATGCCTTTTGCCACTGTTTTTTTTTTTAAAAAAAACCTTCTGATTCATAGACTGCTTTGATGAAATTGGTACAAGGAATTCACACTGAGGATTGTCAAATCTTCCTTTGTTCTTTCACTACATTGTTGCTTCCCCACTAGTCAATTTCCTGTCTCTGCACAATCATTCATCAACACAAACTTTTTCTCTTTCTCTCTCTTATCTTCTCTTTCTAACAGCTCCTGGGGCATTATTTTCTACTAACCAAAAGAACAACAAAAAAAGCATAATTGCAACGAACACACTCACAGTTCTACAGCTTAGGAGTGCTACATATTTTGTGTGAAAAGAAAGTAAAGGTAAAGAGTTTCCTTACCCAGTTGTGTCTGACTCAAGGATAGCAATAGCAATAGCACTTAGATTTATATACCGCTTTATAGTGCTTTCCAGCCCTCTCTAAGCAGTTTACAGAATCAGCATATTGCCCCCAACAATCTGGGTCCTCATTTTACCCACCTCGGAAGGATGGAAGTCTGAGTCATCTTTGAGCCTGGTGGGATTTGAACTGGCAGACAACAGAACTACTGCACTTTAACCACTCTACTGCAGTACTACACTCTAACCACTGCTCCACCAAGGCTCCCACTGTAGATGCAGTGTTCCTCTCTGTTTCTTAGCCGAGGGGGCCAATATTGTCCAAAGATACTTTTTGTGGTCATGTGGCCAGTATGACAATATGTCGAGGCACCCGGAATGCTGTTACCTTGCCAGCAAAGTGGTACCTATTAATCTACTTGCACTTGCCTGCTTTCAAACTGTTAGGTGGGCAGAAGCTAGGACAAGTAAAGGGAACTCAGCCCCCCGCGCAGCAATCAGGCCTCAAACCTGGGCTGTCAGCTCTTCGGCTGACATGTAGTCTTTGAGCTTGCTTATTTTCTTGCAGATATTTCATTACCCCGACTAGGTAACATTATCATGAGCACTGATGATATTATCTAGTTTGGGTAATGAAATGTCTGCAAGAAAACAAACCAGCTCAGAGACTACCAAGAACCCCTCAAATCAATTCTGAGCTACAAATTTTCTTCTTTATTGGTTCCAGCTGACACTCAGCATCTTTAACCATTGAGCCATTGTGCCTCTGTGTATGAGAAGAAAAAATGGAATATAAATTTAATGGATAGCTATAACAACAAGTAAAAGCCTTGGAATCACAGAAGTACAGAAGCAACAGTTATTAAAGGCCAATATTACAAGCAATACATTTTGAACTTATGAGCATCATGTAATTCCTTTTTTTCCCCTCTAAGAACACAAGGTGGGGTCTGCTAACCCATTTATTCAATTTATATAAGCACCCACCTCGTAAGTGTCTCTCTTATAGAGGGTAGAAATAATGTAAAACACAACATATTAAAGTTGAAAGCGGCTCTCCGATTTGCTTGTTCAGATTTAACATGCGGAGCATGTGGTGGCAAATTATAAAAGATAAAGGGGAGGGGAACATTCATGTTAGTCTAGGGCAGCAAATAGACATGAAATGGTCTAGACTTGAAGATAAAGGCAGGATGCATTAGGTATAATAATCTCTTCCAGGACCTTATCATCACTTCTCAGTATCTACCATCAAAAAGGAATGTATAATAGTAAGGCCAGCTTTTGGACCATAACAGCTTCTCTTAAAATAAGTTGTAGAGCTGGGTGCAATGAATTATTAATGGTTTCCTCCATATTTCTTAATACCCCTGTCAAATCATCTTAAAATCCTGTAAGCATTTAGAACGTGCCAAGGAAACATGGAAAAACAACACCTAAACTACAAGATAGTCCTTGACGTATAACCACCAGAGACCAGAATTTCCATTGCTAAGTAAAGCGGTCATTACGTGAGTTGAACCCGATTTATGATTAGTTTTTTTGCCATGGTTGTGAAGCAAATTGCTATAATTATTAAGTGAATCGTGCAGCGATAAACAATTCCACTATTGACTTTGCTTGCTGGAAGTCAGCTGCAAAGGTTGCAAATGGAGATCTCCTGATCCAAGGATGTTGCAGCCATCGCAAATACATGCCAGTTGCTAAATTTTATTCACGTGACCCTAGGGATGCTGTGATAAGTTATAAGTGCAAGACCATAAATCACATTTTTCAGGGTTGTTATGACTTCAAACAGTGGCTAAACGAATGGCTGTAAACTGAGGACTACCTAAACTGTTGTTTTTTTTAAATTTGTCAAACAGGTACAAGATAACAAGTATAGGTATGAACATGAATATAACAAAGGAAGTAAATACAAGTAAATGGGTGTAGGACAGGGATGGTAGGCATGTTGGTGAATTTATGCACGCCCTCTTTACGGACCTCTTAGGAATGGGGTGAGGTCCATGGTAGACAGTTTGAGGTTGAAGCTGTGAGGGTTTGAGGCTGTAACAACAGAGTCAGATAGAGCATTCCAGGCATTGGCCACTCTGTCGCTAAAGTCATATTTTCCGCAATCGAGTTTGGAGCGGTTTACCTTGAGTTTGTATCGATTGTTTGCCTGTGTATTATTGTGATTGAAGTTGAAATAATTGTTGACAGGTAAGATGTTGTAGCAGACAATTTTGTGTACTGTGCTTAGATCGGACTGCAGATGGTGGCATAAGAGATTCTATTGGGAGTAGAGGAGTGGAGTACTCTTCTTATGAAATACCTCTGAACTTACTTATGGTGTTAGTGTCTGATATACAGTGTGGATTCCAGGTGGATGAGCTATATTCAAGAATTGGTCTGGAAAAAGTTTTGTATGCCCTAATAAGCAGTATAGTGTTACCGGAGAAGAAGCTACGCAAGATTAAGTTAACAACTCTTAATGCCTTTTTGGCAATGCTGTTACAGTGAGCTTTGCGGCTTAGATCATTTGAGATGAGTACTTTTAGGTCCTTGACAGAGTGAGGGTTGTCTATGAGGTCATTTCCGCCCAACTTGTATTTGGTGTTCTGATTTATTTTTTTTTGCCAATGTGTAGGACAGATCATTTGTTAGTTGAGATTTGGAGTTGCCAAATGTGCAACCATTCTGACACATAGTCAAGGTTGTTTCGTAGGGCAGCAGTATTGTCAGTAGTGTTAGATAATTTTACGTCATCAGCGAAGAGAATGCAGCTGCTATTAATGTGATTGCAAAGGTCATTGATGTAAAGCAGAAAGAGAGTGGGTCCTAAGACACTGCCTTGAGGGACACTGCTGCTAACTGGTGCCAGATTTGATTGAGCCCTCCTTATTTTGACTATTTGTTACCTGTTGGATAAGAATGCAGTTATCCACTTGTGCAGGGAACCAGAGATACCATAGACTTGGTTTCGATAGTAATTTGTCATGGACCACTGAGTCAAAGACTTTACAGAAGTCAATGTAAATTGCATCTATTGCTTTACCTTCGTCAAGATGTGTGGTCCAAATGTTTCTACAGTGTAGGAGTTGCAGATTACAGGACAATTTTTTCCTAAAACCAAGCTGCTTGTTAGATAGCAGGTTGTTTATCTCTAAGTGGGTTTCTTACAGTTTATTCTTTATTCTGTTTATTACAGTTATAGGCCAGAACAAATAAAAACAGTCAGCGAATATACAGTTAAAAATTCCAGCATAAAATAATAAAAAACAACTAAGTCTATGATAATCTGGACTCATCTTGAGGTATTAGTTGGTGCTTTTGCAATTATTATACTGGATCTTTTAGCTTTGACACATTTTTCTGTAGTAGAGGTTGATAGGACCGACTCAGAGGCTGTTATCTATTCTGCATTCTTCTAACATATTTCTCATGAGAAAGTTTCTCTGAGTTGTGGCCACCTCCTAGGGGAGGGTCAGAAGTGAATATTGGAACTTTCTTTGAAGGGGTTGGTGAGAAATTAACGTGATAATTTGGGTGGAACTCTCATTTTTACTTGGGTGGAGAAAGCCTGGGAATTTTAGATTCAGGATTTCGCCAGAAATCTTACCAGTACAATGTATCTTACCAGTACAATGTCTTCAATAAAATCTTATTCTATGGACTTTCGTCTCTTTGGAATTCTGATTGTGTTGCTGATGTTGTGTGGAACCTTGACATTCCTGTCATTTGCTCCAGCTCCTGCCCACTTAGCAGTTTGAAAGTGTGTAACTGTGAGTAGATAAATACTGTAGGTACCATTTGGTAGGTACATTTATGGGGACATGAAAGGATCCCCCAACTCGGCATGCCCTGAGCAACAATGATGCCACTGGCTAATCTTTTTAACCTGGAAGTGCCTTGGTGCTTCCAACATGAAAGCAGCAACTAGATTAAAATTGGAAGGGTGGGGACCATTATGGAAGAAAGCAATGGTAAACTATTTCCATTTGGTGTCATGAAAACTATGTAGACCTAATCAGATCCGGTGTCAAGATTAACTTGACAGAGACTTTATTCCTTCATGCTTATTTTATTTTATTTTTATTGCCGGAAACTGCTTCTTTCTAATCTCTGACCAAAACTCCCTTTTCTCACTGGACTTATTTCTGTACTGTAGTTTTAATACAACTCAGCCTAGTATTCATGATTGAAATATAGGCAGTTCCATAGCTCTGTTGCTTCATAATATCCCAGGATTGCTTTCTAGATTGTAACCTCCTCGGGGCAAAAAAGCTTATCTCTTGTCTTGGTACACTGTTTTGCTCACCGATGGCATTACTTTAGTACTGCTGTTATCACCACATCAAAAATAGCTGAGAATTACAAATCCACAATCATGTTCAATTACCAGTGGCTCAAAATACTGACATATTTTGTGCATGAACTAGAGCAGATATTTGGGTTATATTGCCAGCAGAAAGGGGGGAAATAACCCTAGGGCTTTCTAATTCGTATCTAATCAAGACATAAAGGATTTGCTACGTAGAGAATTACTGTAGCCTATTCAATATTCAGTAGCTCACCTTATTAAACAAAGGGGTTGCTTACACTTTCTTCTTACCTTGTCAAGTTGTCTTTTTCAGTGCTATGTAGTCCCAACTCATTAACAGAGTAATGTGTTGCAGTTTTCCCCCCCAAACAAATAATAAATAAATAAATCCCCGAACAATTGTAACAACCTGAGGCTGAAGAATAATATTCCAAAATTGATTTTATACAGTACAAATTGTGAGCATTTGGGAAGAGGTTATCTAATTTTAATTTTAAAAACGCCTCAGGAATTTCTTTTAACTCTTTTTGAAAGCACTGGAGTTTTGTCATCATTGGGTGGCAAACAGATTATCAGCCTGTCAGCTTCTCTGTGTCCAAAAAATTTATCTACATTAGACAAATTAATCTATATTAGTACTACCTACCATAAGATTTCAGATAGAAGGTTGTGAGTTTGGGGCTACTTTTAATTTTCCATCATTCCTTTATGACAAGAGTGGTTAAAACCTAAGTGTAAAATTATTCCTTTCAGCAAGAAGGAAAGGCGGGGGAGAGATAATTCCCCCCATCTCCACTCTGGCGATTTTGAGAAAATGCTCTTGATATTCCAGAGCATTTACTGCTAGAAAATAGCTTCCATAATTGAACAGTCTCTGGTTCCTCAGCCCCTTGGATCTTTGTTTGAATGATCTGACCAGGCTCACATTTCTGCCCTTGAATTAGTGACCTCCATTAGTGACCTCTACCATCTTCTCTTTATCTCCCTTTACTTCCCTCATTCAATTATTTAATCTTGTTTTTATTCATCATGTGGTCTTGGTAAGACCCTACTTGGAATACTGCATCCAGTTTTGGTCACCACAATATAAAAAAAAAAGATTTTGAGAACCTAAAAAGAATGCAGAGAAGAGCAACAAGGATGATTAGGGATCTGGAGGCTAAAACTTATGAAGAATGGTTGCAGGAATTAGATATGTCTAGTCTAGTGAAAAGAAGGACTAGTAGAGACATAATAACAGGGTTCCAATATTTGAGGGGCTACCACAAAGATATTTAATACCGATTTTCCAAAGCACCAGAAGGCAAGACAAAAAAAATAGATGGAAATTAATCAAGGAGAGAAGCAAGCTAGAACTAGCAATAGCACTTAGACTTATATACTGCTTCATAGTGCTTTACAGCCCTTTCTCAGTGGTTTATAGAGTCGGCATATTGCCACCAACAATCTGGGTCCTCATTTTGCTGACCTCAGAAGATAAAGTCTGAGTTAACCCTGAGCTGGGTCACTTGACAGAATTAGCCTGCAGTATTGCATTCTAACCACTGCGCCAAGCCACTAAGGAGGAATTTTCTAATGGTTAGAATAATTAACCAGTGGAATGCCTTGCCTTCAGAAGTTGTGGGTGCCCCATCAATGGAGGCTTCTAAGAAGAGACTGGACAGCCACTTGTCTTGAATAATATAGGACCATGATGGTGAACCTCTGGCACATGTGCCAGAGGTGGCACGCAGCACCCTCTCTGATAGCATGCGAGCTGTCACTCCAGTTCAGCTCTGCCACGCATACATGCATGCCTCCTGCTAGCCAGCTGCTCTTTGGGTCTCTGCAGCGCATGTGTGGGGAGTCAGGCATGTGCAAAGGGGTGTGAGTGCATGCACAGGGGGGACACAAGCACATGCACAGATGTGCGGGATGCATGTGTGGGCCACACACACACATGCATGGGGGTCAGGGCATATGTGCGGGGGCTATGCGTGCATTGCATTTTGGGGGTTCGGGCGCAAGGGCATACATCCTGATGCACGCACTTTGGGTACTGGGTCCGGAAAAGGTTAGCCATCACTGATATAGGATCTCCTACTTGAGGAGGGGTTGGACTAGAAGACCTCCAAGGTCCCTTCCAATTCTGCTATTCTGTAAGATCTGAAAAACATCAGTCTTAAATGGAGGAAGCCAGAGACTGTAGCTGCAGACTGAGAAATCTTTAAATCTCTCATATGTCTGAATATGTCTAGACCAGTTCATTGCATCTAATACTTATTTCTTTTTTTAAAAAAAGTTTGCACTAAAATTTAACTGTAGTTTGGACCTCGTTTTATCCATGTTTTATGCAATTTAGGAAACATGCATAATTTTGCTTAATGTGTAGATTTTGCCACTCATATCCCAAATATTACGTATTTCTTTCAATTATTTTCATCAACACATGTACTTTAAATACATGTAAATAGTGTGTTCCCTTAAACAATTTCCATTAAAAACATGTATAAATCTGGTATATATACTTTTCGTAGCATATACGGTTTGATTAAAAAAATAATTGACAAGTTAACATTGCAAAATTCAAGGAATTATAAATGGCGAATGAAAACGTTCATCTGAGTTGTATCATGGTTCAGAAATGTAGCACTAGGAAATACTAGGAAATTAATAAATATCTCCATTATTTCTATGCAGGCCTCTTCAGGCCACTCTTGTGGGTGCACAATTGTTGCAGCATACCCTGGAAAAGAGATTTATGACTGTTTCTGGATGTGGGCCATATCTTGGCTTTCCATATTCCAATAAATGGTTAATGGGACCAAAAGAAAAATCTCATTGCTTTTAATTTACATTTTCTTAACACTGCATATCATTAACACAATCACTCTCCAGAAATGTATTTAATAATTTTCCGTTTCTGTCACATTGAGCACTGTAATTTACTCACAATTTCATAGGACTATTTCCAAAGTCTTGGGAAGCTTATTCAAAGTAGAGGCGTCAGATGCACATTTGCAGTCTAGGCCAGGGGTCTCCAACCTTGGCAACTTTAAGACTTGTGGACTTCAGTTCCCAGAATTACTCAGCCAGCAAAACCCAAAGGAATTCTGGGAGTTGAACTCCACAAGTCTTAAAGTTGCCATGGTTGCAGACTCCTGGTCTAGGCTATCACATCCTGGTTTGAGTGCGGTTGCCCTTTTATTTATTTATTTTATTTATTACAAAATTTCTATACTGCCCCACTCCTGAGGGACTCAGGGCGGTGTACAGCCAATCTAAAAACCGAACATATAAAAGTTAAAATACAATTAAGAACAAATTAAATCAATGGCCAGAAACGCGATTATAAAAGTAAAAAATTTAAACCACTAACCCATTAAAAATTATTTATTTATTACAGAATTTCTATACCGCCCCACTCCCGAGGGGAGTGGACTTTGAATTTCCATAGTCTACTGTAGTAGAATCTCAGCAGATAGTAATGCCTCTTTGAACTTTTCCCACCAAGTAGAGTCAAAGCTGGATAGTGGGAATGGAAAACTATCCCAAACTCCCAGAATTGTTGACGGATCACTTCCATACTACTGTCAAGACACTACATGGATATATCTTCAGAATCACCAGAAGTGAAGCTCTGCTCAAAGGAGATGCTATCATTAAACATAGAGGCATTTTGTGAAATTTATATTTTATGTATCCAGTGTCAGTTAGAATAATGATGAATTGCCATCATGTTTGTATAATCCAGTGCCTTGAACTTTGTCTGAAATATATTTTATATATGAGTATATATAAACATATGAGTATATATCTATGTTTGGATCTCTTTCT